>JASBQN010187947.1:0-11394 GCA_030265015.1 Desmognathus folkertsi
TGATCCTACCTCCGGAATCCTGTCACCAGCCCGAAGTCGAACAGGAGCTTGAGAGGGCCTGCGATCCCGCTGTGTGGTCCGAGGCGGCTCCCCCTGATGAGCGGAACGTTGGGCGCATCCCGAATTCCCCTGGGACCGGAACTGGAGCGCACATTGGCGCGCCCACTCAAAGATCGCCAGAGGGAAACACAGACCCGCCGGTACTGAAGACTGTACCAGCGTTCTCCGTGCTCCCGCAGTGTGCGGCCTCGGCTGCGGGAGGCCCGACCCCGGCTGTGGAGGTCCTTCTCTCGGATTGCAGTGGGCTCCCTGCAGGGGGAGAACTCGGACAGAGCACAGCATCCACATCTACGGTATCAAACTTTATTTTTTCTGTAGAACCTAACTCTTTGTATGCAAAAAAAAGGGCTAATTGTACAGCAAGGGGCTAGCCCGAATGTCCAATCCTCTGTTGAAAGGGCTACAGTAAGAGCTGTTCTAGAAGAGGGCAAACTTGGCCAATTGGGTGAAAAGTATATGAGACCAAGCCCCCCTGATTTGGCATTGTCAAACTTATCAAATGTTATCCAAAACATGCAAGAAGTCATGGAATCTGCTATCCAAGGCTTAATGAAGATGGTAGACGTAAAGATCTCCTCACTAAGTGAAACTGTACAAGGATGGTTCTCTGTAATACAAGCGCAGTGTTAGGAATCCATCCCGTCCGCCTCCCAAAGCTCCCTCAAAGCCTCTGCCCCTACCTCCGCGGGGCCGGCGCTTACGACACACATGGAGCTTTCAGCAACAATATAGCATCCGCCCCAGACTGTTGTGAGATGCTCGTGCCTGTAGCCGGTTACGGCACGTTGCTGTCCTTCCAAGATGGCCGCCTGTATGTTGTCCCTCTTTTGTGTTTCATTACCTCGTATCCAATGTGAGTTGTTTCCAAGATGGCCGCCCGCTTTCTATACGGACTCTTAGTCCTTTTACAATGTCTAGTGCCATCCAGCTCAGAAGGGTGCCGGCGTGCTTCCTTATAAGGAGGACGCCGACACGCATCCTACGCTTGCGAACAACAAGCGGATCCTGTGTGTCTCGTGCCTTGTATCCTGATATCCCGTGCTTACGATAAGTGACCCGGCCTGTGTATCGACCTTGCTATTTGCCTTATCCTCTGTCCTGTTATTGCTAGTCTTGGTATTTTGACCTGTTGCTCTGTCCCTGGTTATTCTTCTGCCTCTGCCCACTTGTACTCTGCTGCCAGCCTGTGTAACAGACCTCTGCCTGCCTCCCGGATTGTGATTGCCTGCTCCTTGATATTTGTTCTGTCTTGCTTGTTATGACCCATTGCCTGCTTTTGACCCGTTGTATTTCTTATGCGTAATAGCTACGCTCTTTAGTTCTTGTGGCTTATTCCATTACCCAGTTCAGGGAAAGCCTAGTCCTTAGTCCTACACTTGGAGGTTACGCACGTGTGTTAGAACGTGCCTCTGTGTTCCTTCCTCATCAAGTGTTCACTATCTACAGGACTTTAATCATCACTGCACCCGGTATTGAACAACAAGGGGGTATTATTTTGGTGAGCACCCACATCTCACAACCAGTCTGCTTTAACCTGCATAGTCTAGCATTTGCCTGTTACTCAGTAACCCTAACCTGGTATACCTGTACATTTGTGTCTTTCAGGTGCAGTGTCACAAGTGACAACCCCGGTCCTTGTGGGCCCCCTTTTTCAACCTTCTGGCTGTGTATACATATACAGCAGAGGGAGGAACAAGGGAAGCCTCTACTCATCGCTGTGAAGTGTAAGTGCTTGAAGGTCCAACAGATTGTTCGCAAGCCAACCTTCCGCAGCGATGAGTGAGGAACCAGACATAAGCATAGTGTGGGGCCAGAAACTAGATGAGGAGTTTTCCAGGGTACAACATTCTCTCAGTGCCTTGGGAAAGGAATTAGGAGGGATTAGAACAGAACAACAAACCATGGCTGGTAGGGTACAGAGCCTGGAACAGGGGGCACCGATAGGTGGTGCTGCCCCTACACCATTAAATCCTATAGTTCCTCCTACTGACCCTGCTACTCCCTTCCTGTCTCACCTCCTACCTAACCCCCCGATGCCCAACAAATTCAGAGGCGACAATAAGGAATTCAGGGCATTCATCACACAGTGCAAACTCCATTTCTTGAACAAACCTCGTATTTATGCTACCGACAGCAGTAAGGTCATGTTCATCTTGATGAATCTGGATGGGAATGCACTAAAGTGGGCAACTCCCTATATTAATGATGAGCACCAACTATTGAAAGATTATAACGGGTTTCTGGAAGCATTCTCTAATATGTTTGAGTGTCAACAGGAAGATGACATTAGGCAAACCGAATTACTTGAGTACAAGCAGGGTAATAAAGAGACACAGGAATATATCACGCAATTCCAACTTTTGGCCTCAACCACCTCTTGGCCTGACGATATCCTCATTAAGTTATTTTACAAGGGCCTCCAAGAAGAAATTAAAGACATACTAGCGAATATGGTTACCTTACCCAAAATATTCTCAGAGTACATCACCTTAACCATCCAGCTAGACCAACGCTTACGTGAACGTAAGAGGGAGAGGAGAAAGAATGAGAGTTATCGCCCCTTTCAGAGATACACACCTCCTCCCCCTAAAAATACAGATACTAGCGAGCCCATGCAACTTGGCGGGGTTAGAGGACCCCTGCCCATGCGTGAAAAAGAGAGAAGGCGCAGAGAGGGCCTGTGCTTTTACTGTGGCAATCCCAAACATGCCATTAGCCAATGTCCCTTGATTTCGGGAAAAGACAACGCCCGGTAGACACCCGAGGAGGTCTCCTGGGCGAGGTTATTCCCTATACTCCTCGCGTACTAGGTACAATAGTGGGCGACGCCCCTTCATCTCCACATCTATACCTGGAGATAATTATCCGTATAGAAGGGAGGAAAGATCTCCATACCCGTGCCTTACTAGATTGTGGGGCCAACGGGAACTACTTAGACAGTGAGTTCCAAAGACTTCATCAAATCCCCATAAGAAAGAGGAATAGACCGGAACATGCCATGTCGGTGGATGATTCCCCCTTAAGGTCCGGACAGATAGAGGAAAATACGTTACCTCTCACTATAGCTTTCCAGGGTGTCGAAAAGAAGGAACAATTTGACATAATCCAAGTCCCTTCTTTCAAGATCATTTTGGGGATGCCCTGGTTGGTTAAGTGGAACCCAGCAATAGACTGGCAGGCGCGAACCGTGAAAATCGAGGCCACCGAAAAAAGGTACATAAATGCAATCACCGAGAGGTATCCAGACTTAGTCACAGTGTTTGATAAGAAAGAGGCAGACGTCCTTCCCCCTCATAGGGAATATGATTGTAGGATTGATCTAATACCTAACACTAGTGTTCCTCATGGAAGAATCTACGCCCTGTCCCCTAAGGAGGATACCATCCTTAAGAGATACATCAAGGAAAATTTAGAAAAGGGGTTCATTCGACCCTCTTCATCACCAGCAGGAGCTCCTTTGTTCTTTGTATCCAAGAAGGATACTGAAGAGTTAAGACCTTGTATAGATTACAGGTTACTGAACCTAATCACTGTTAAGAACCGCTATCCTTTGCCACTGATTCCTGTCTTGCTAGATCAGATCCAAGACGCCACTATCTTCTCCAAGATAGATCTCCGAGGGGCGTACAATTTAGTAAGGATGAAGGAGGGAGATGAGTGGAAGACAGCATTCCGAACGGCTCACGGACATTATGAGTACTTAGTGATGCCGTTCGGACTGTGTAATGCACCTGCATGTTTTCAATATTTTGTAAACGACGTCTTTAGTGATATACTAAACACCTTTATGGTGATTTACCTTGATGACATACTGATATTCTCACAAAATGAGCATGAACACACGAGTCATGTTAGAATAGTCTTGGAAAAACTTTTACACCATAGATTATATGCCAAAGAAACTAAATGCCTGTTTTTCCAGCCACAAGTCCCTTTCCTAGGGTTTCTGATTTCCCATCAGGGCAGAGAGATGGATCCGGTCAAGATACAGGCCATTGTTAAATGGGAGGCTCCTCAAACGGTTAAGGAGGTACAAAGGTTCCTCGGGTTCGCCAACTTTTATAGACAATACATCGCTGCCTATTCTGATATTGTCCTTCCACTAACGAGGGTGTTAAAGAAGAAAGGGTTCCTCTGGGGTAACGAACAACAAGAAGCTTTTGAGATCCTGAAGAAAGAATTCACCCAGGCACCAGTACTTATACACCCTGACTTTACCAAACCCTTCATTATTGAAGCAGATGCTTCTTCCAATGCACTGGGGGCCGTTCTCTCACAAAAAGATACCCTTCAGGAGACACACCCTGTAGCCTACTACTCCCGTAAACTCAATCCGGCAGAAAGGAACTACACCATATATGAGAAGGAGTTGCTAGCGATCAAGGAGGCACTGAAACAGTGGAGGCATTATTTGGAGGGGACTGGAAACGCAATCACCATCTATACCGATCATAAAAACCTTGAGTTCTTAAAGAACTTAACCTGCCAGAATGGGAGACAAGCTCGATGGTCTTTGTTTTTCTCACGGTTTAACTACGTGATAACGTATAAACCTGGGTCTTGTAACGCTAGAGCAGATGCCTTGTCCCGACGCTACCCAGAAGTAGAGAAAATAGAACAAGCCCCAACTCCAATATTAGCTCCACAGAGGGTTATTGGTGCTACTGTGGCAGTGTTGTCATCCTTCCTACAGGAAGTACGTGATAGTTATTCTGTGGAGGCGAAGAAGTGTTTTTTGTCTGCGGGAACATTGCATAAAGAGATGGATGGCTTACTGTTTCGTGGTTCACGACTATGGGTACCTAAAGGGTCTCAACAATTGGAGTTGATGCAATGGTGCCATGATTCACCTTTGGCAGGACATCCTGGTCCCGTGAAAACTTTGGAAATGTTATCTAGATATGTTTGGTGGATTAAGATGAAACGAACTGTGGAAGAATATGTTCAATTGTGTCCAGTATGTGCTAAGGTTAAATCCAGCCACTTAATGCCTCAAGGATTGTTACAACCTTTAAAGGTTCCAGAGGGGCCGTGGAGACATATATCTATGGATTTCATCACGAATCTTCCCTGTAGCAAAGGTCATTCGGTAATCCTGGTGGTTACGGACCTCTTTACCAAGATGGCCCATTTTATTGGTTTGACTGGGTTACCCACTGCAAAGATATTGGCTATGGTTTTTATTGGGTTTGTGGTACGATTGCACGGTATCCCAGACTTGATTGTGAGTGATAGAGGGTCCCAATTCATAGCCAAATTCTGGAAAGAATTTAATGATCAACTAGGTACTAAACTGGTGTTTTCTTCAGGTTACCATCCCCAAACCGATGGCTCTACCGAACGTTGTAACCAAACCTTAGAACAGTATCTAAGAGTGTTCTGTATGAAGGATGAAAAGAATTGGTTTCCTGCTTTACCTCTCGTGGAGTTCCTCTACAATAATTCCTATCACTCAGCCATAAAGACCACTCCCTTCTGTGCACTTATGGGTTATCATCCTAGGTTTCTCCCCTCTAGATTCCCTAATGCCTCCCTGGTTCCTGAAGTGTCAGTGTTCCTAAAGACCTTCTCGTCTAGGGTTCGTGTTCTCACTGCCTTGCTATTAGCCTCCAAAGCTGCAATGAAGGAACAGGCTGACAACCATAGGCGAGAAGCACCTGCATTCCGACCTGGGGATAGAGTGTGGTTGTCTACTAGAAATCTCCACTTTAAGGGTACCTCTTGTCCTAAGCTTTCTCCCCGCTACATTGGTCCTTATGTTATCGATACTGTACTCTCACCCCTTGTTCTTAGATTACGCCTGCCCTTCTCTATGAAATGTCACCCAGTATTTCATGTCTCCCAAGTAAAGGCATGCCCGCCTGACGCTCGTCCAGATACTGCGGTTTCTCAACCTCCTCCGGATACCCAAGGGGAGTACCAAGTGGCCAAAATATTGGACTCCCGCTTGGTTCGTGGAAAGGTGCAATATCTAATTGATTGGGTTGGTTATGGCCCGGAAGACAGGTCTTGGGAACCGGTTGCCAATGTTCATGCCCCGCGTCTTCAAGCGGCTTTTCATGCTAGGCAACCGGACAAACCCAAACCTGTGGGGGGGACCCCTAGAGGGGGAGGTACTGTTAGGAATCCGTTACATGTGCCCCCCAAGTTGCACCCAAGACCCCCCAAAATACCTCCAAGACCTCCACCCCCACGGGGCCGGCGTCTCCGGCACCCGTGGTCCTTTCAGCAACGGCACAGCATACGTCCTAGACTGTGGTGAATTGTGCACGCCGGTAGCCGGTTACGGCAGCCGTGGCGTTGTTTACCTAGTACCAAGATGGCCGCTCGACATTAGTCCTTCGTTTGTTTCTTTGAATCTTGCCATGCATTATTAGTCCTGTACCAAGATGGCCGCCCGCTCCTTCCCTGAAACTGTAGTCCTTCTTCCATGTGTTGCTCTCGCCCAGTCGCGTGGGTTCCGGTGAGCTTCCTTATAAGGAAGACGCCGGCGCTAGCACTTCGCTTGCGAACAACAAGCGGACCTCGTGTGACTCGTGCTGATTCCTGTGCTCCTGTGCTCCTGTTTTGCGATAAGTGACCCGGCCTGTTCCCTGACCCTGCTTCTGTCTGCTCCCTTGTATAATATTGCTCGTACTGGTTTTTGACCCTTCTGCCTGTGCTCCTGATTATTCTCTGCCTGTGCCCTTTGTACTTTTGCTGCCCGGTTGTGCTTTGACCTCTGCCTGTCTCCTGGATTGAGTTGGTTATTCCCCAGTCCTTGTATTGATCTCCTGGCTTTGACCCTTAGCTTGTTCTGACCTTGTTGTGCTTAGCGTAGTAGACGCTAAGACGCCTTGTGTAGTTGCTTGTTTACTAGTAACTTAGGGACAGCTTAGTCCCCTGAAGTCCTGCACGTGAGGAGGCACGCGTGTGTTAGAACGCGTACTCTAATTCCTCTTCTTTACGTGCTACCATCGTCTGGACTTCACATCCCTGCACCCGGTATAGCGCTACTAGGGGGTATAACATTGGTGAGCGTACATCATTTGCTACAGTCTAGTTACAGGACATACATTGTATCCACTAGCCTCCCCCTGCTAAACGTGTTCTACCTTGTTCTTCTGTCTTACAGGTGCAGTGCCACAAGAGAAACACCACAGGGCCTTGTGGGCCCCCTTTTTCACCCTTCTGACTGTGTATGTATCATACCTACACAGCAGAGGGAAGAGCAAGGGAAGCCTCTGCTCGTCGCCGTGAAGAGAAGTGCTTGAAAGTCCAACAGATTGTTCGCAAGCCATCTTCCACGGCGATGAGTGAGGTTAAGCCCGACATTAGTGTAGAGTGGGGTCCTAAACTAGATGCAGAGTTTGCTCTAGTCCACCAGACCCTAAGTCAATTGGGAAAAGATATAGGAGGAATTAAAAAGGTACAACAGACGATGGCTACTAGAGTACAGGTCTTAGAAGGCGAGGGCCCAGATGCTGGTGTTACAGCAGCCCCCTCAACCTCAGCTAAACCACCTCCTGAAGTACCCGATAGACCTCACTTTACACAAGTACTTCCTAACCCCCACATGCCTCAGCAGAAATTCAAGGGAGATAGCAGAGACTATAGGAACTTCTTGACCCAGTGCAAACTTCATTTTTTAAATAAACCTAATGTGTATAATTCAGACAGCAGCAAGGTACTATTCATTTTGATGAATTTGGAAGGGAATGCACTAAAATGGGCTACCCCCTTCATTAATGACAACCATAGCATGTTGAGGAACTATGATGAGTTTATACTTCTTCTTTCAAACATGTTTGAATGTCAACAAGAAGAAGACATTCGCCAAAACGAATTACTTGATTATAAGCAAGGCAACCGAGAGACTCAGGAATATGTCACCCATTTCCAACTGTTAGCCTCTACAACCACCTGGCCAGATTCAGTGCTTATTAAACTGTTTTATAAGGGACTAAAAGAGGAAATTAAAGATATGTTAGCCAACATGGTCACGTTGCCCCGAGTATTTTCAGAATACATAACCCTGACAATACAACTAGATCAGAGATTACGTGAAAGAAGAAAGGAAAGGAGACGATTTGAGGGTTACCGTCCTTTACAAAGGTACACACCTCCTCCTACTAGAGAACCTGATACTAGCGAGCCCATGCAACTTGGTGGAGTTAGAGGGCCTCTCTCTATGCGAGAGAAAGAGAGAAGGCGGCGAGAAGGTCTGTGCTTCTACTGCGGAGACCCAAAACACGCAATCAACCAGTGCCCACTGATTTCGGGAAACGCCAACGCCCGGTAGTCTCTAGAGGAGGACTTCCGGGCAAAGGTCAGACAAATACTCCTCGACTACTAGGTACCATTTCAGGTGATGCCCCCTCAGCTCCGCATTTATATCTGGATATTATTATCCATATCCCAGGAAAGGAGGCCCTCCATACTAAAGCCCTCTTAGATTGTGGGGCCAATGGTAATTATATTGACCAGGGGTTTCAGAAGCTACACCAGATTCCCATAAGGAAAAGAAGTAAGCCCGAACAAGCCATGACAGTCGATGACTCAATGTTAAAGTCCGGACAGATAGAGGAGAATACCATCCCTCTTACTGTAACCTTCCAAGGTGTCGAGAAGGAAGAACAATTTGATGTGATACAGGTACCTTCCTTTAAAGTAATACTGGGCATGCCCTGGTTAATTAAATGGAACCCAGCCATTGACTGGAGGACCAGAACACTTGAGGTAGAGACAACAGGAATGAGATATGTTAACGCCATCACGGACAGATACCCTGACTTAGTCACGGTTTTCGATAAAAAAGAGGCCGATATCCTTCCACCCCATAGGGAGTATGATTGCCGGATCGATCTCATGCCAAACACCAGTGTTCCCCATGGCAGAATCTACGCCCTTTCCCCTAAAGAGGATAACATATTGAAGGAGTACATAAGAACGAATCTAGAGAAAGGGTTCATTAGACCTTCCTCTTCTCCTGCAGGAGCCCCGTTATTTTTTGTGTCCAAAAAGGACACGGATGAGCTGAGGCCGTGTATAGATTTCCGCCTCTTGAACCTAATTACAGTTAAGAACAGGTACCCTTTACCTTTAATACCAGTTCTTCTTGACCAAATCCAAGACGCCTCTATTTTTTCCAAGATTGACCTCCGCGGTGCCTATAACCTAGTAAGAATGAGAGAGGGAGATGAATGGAAGACTGCGTTCAGAACTGCCCACGGACATTACGAGTACCTGGTAATGCCGTTTGGGTTGTGTAACGCTCCCGCGTGTTTTCAATACTTTGTAAACGATGTGTTTCAGGATATCCTCAACACCTTTATGGTAATTTACCTTGACGACATTCTGATATTTTCACAAAACGAAGATGATCATGTTAGGCATGTTAGAATGGTCCTTGAAAAATTACTACGATACCGCCTATATGCCAAAGAATCCAAGTGTTTGTTTTTCCAACAACAAGTCCCCTTTTTAGGATTTTTGATTTCACACCAGGGTAGGGAAATGGATCCCGTCAAGATTCAGGCCATTGTCCAATGGGAAGCTCCACAAAACACAAAAGATGTTCAGAGGTTTTTAGGCTTCGCCAATTTTTACAGACAATACATTCCAGCATATTCAGATATTGTCCTCCCCTTGACACGAGCACTTAAAAAGAAAGGGTTTCTCTGGGGTGATGAGCAACAAGGAGCATTTGAAACACTAAAGAAAGAATTTACCAAAGCCCCCGTCTTAATACATCCAGACTTCACCAAACCTTTTATTGTTGAGGCAGACGCATCCTCCAATGCAATAGGTGCAGTTCTCTCCCAGAAAGACACACTACAAGAAACACACCCAGTGGCCTATTACTCCAGGAAACTTAACCCAGCCGAGAGAAACTATACCATATATGAGAAGGAATTGCTGGCTATTAAGGAAGCACTAAAACAGTGGAGGCATTATCTAGAGGGAACTGGGAATCCCATTACCATTTACACTGATCATAAGAATCTCGAGTTCCTTAAGAACCTTACATGTCAGAACGGAAGACAAGCCCGTTGGTCGCTATTCTTCTCCCGATTCGATTATACAATCACGTATAAACCAGGATCTTGTAATGCCAGGGCGGATGCCCTATCTAGATGTTATCCTGAGGAGGAAAAGGTAGAAACACTCCCTACACCTATACTTGCCCCTCAACGTATCATTGGTGCTACTGTGGCAGTATTGTCTTCCTTCTTGCAAGAAGTACGAGATAGCTACTCGTTGGAAGCTAAGAAACGTTTTTTAGTCACTGGCACTTTGCATAAAGAAATTGATGGTCTCTTGTTCCATGGTTCCCGGCTTTGGGTGCCGAATACTTCACAACAGATTGAGTTAATGCAGTGGTGCCATGATTCTCCATTGGCAGGTCACCCTGGCCCAGTTAAGACTATGGAGTTACTGTCCAGATATGTGTGGTGGGCAAAGATGAAGAAGACTGTGGACGAATATGTGCTATTGTGTCCAGTTTGTGCAAAGGTTAAAGCTAGTCATTTGATGCCACAGGGTTTATTGCAGCCTTTGAAAGTACCAGATGGACCATGGAAAAATATCTCTATGGATTTTATAACTAATCTTCCATGTAGTAAAGGTCATTCGGTGGTACTGGTAGTCACGGATCTTTTTACTAAGATGGCGCATTTCATTGGCCTGACTGGGTTACCTACGGCAAAGGTTTTGGCTATGGTGTTTATAAGTTACATTGTGAGACTACATGGAATACCCGATATGATTGTGAGTGATCGAGGGTCCCAATTTATTGCAAAGTTTTGGAAAGAGTTTAATGAACAATTGGGTACCAAACTTGTGTTCTCTTCGGGGTATCATCCCCAGACTGATGGCTCTACTGAGAGATGTAATCAAACACTTGAGCAATATTTGAGAGTCTTTTGCATGCAGGATGAAAGGAATTGGTTTCCCGCGTTACCATTGGTTGAGTTTCTATATAATAACTCATATCACTCTGCTGTAAAAACCACCCCTTTTTGTGCACTAATGGGATATCACCCCAGGTTCCTTCCCTCTAGATTTCCTAATGCCTCCCTCGTACCCGAAGTGTCAGTCTTCCTCAAGACCTTCTCATCTAGGGTACGTGTTCTTACTTCCTTGCTATTGGCCTCCAAGGCAGCCATGAAAGAACAGGCAAACAAACATAGGAGGGACGCACCTGCTTTCCAACCAGGGGGTCAAGTTTGGTTGTCTACTAGAAATATCCGCTTCAAGGGAACATCCTGTCCTAAGCTATCTCCTCGTTACATTGGTCCCTATGTAATAGAATCAGTTCTGTCCCCTCTCGTTCTCAGATTGAAATTACCTGTT
>JASBQN010199009.1:0-11393 GCA_030265015.1 Desmognathus folkertsi
CACTTCGTGTTTTGTTCCTTCTACTACCGGAACATTTAAAACTGGCTGTGAGGAAGCGGCACGCGTAGCGGCTGTGAGGAGTGCGGTGACGAGTGCTCTCGTCTGTTCTCGCTTCTGGGCAACCCACGACAGAAGCGCTTGCACACATCCTGCTCTCTGAGCAGTGGAGCGGTCATCTGGCGACCGCTCGTTCTGCACCTCAAGTGCCGTGTGCAGCGCTGACATCCTACATCCCCCAGAATTCTGCACCCAAGTGCTCAGCCCTCTATCCATCTGCTGATCCACTTCGTGTTTTGTTCCTTCTACTACCGGAACATTTAAAACTGGCTGTGAGGAAGCGGCACGCGTAGCGGCTGTGACGAGTGCGGTGACGAGTGCTCTCGTCTGTTCTCGTCCGTTTCTCGTACGGTAAGAGGACTGCTAACACCTGTACATTTATTTTGTAATAAAAATTATTCTGGCAAAGCTACTATCCCGCACACTTGCACACTTTCACTTGACCTCACGGTCCCTGGCATCCTAGCTGATCTACTACCTCAATGCCGACCACTCGACAAATAACAAAAGCGAAAACTGAGCTGCTGAAATCCAAAAGCAGCACGCCTTTGGCATCACAAAAAGTAATGGCAGCTTTTACAGCTAAAGGCAAAAAAGTTACGAATGAGTCCAGGTTACCGGATAAAGCTGACTTAGATAAGAACGCCGAATCAACACAGGAATTACTACTTCCACCACGCACTACAATAGAGGTGGCTGCCGAAATTAACCTCTCAAACCAGGATCAAAATGATCTAGCAAACATACCTGCAGAGAATCAAGATGCGGAGGACGAGGTTCTCCTTATTCCAGCAAATAATATTGATCCAAGCCAGACCTCGTTCCTGCCGTCAAGAGTTGACTTATCAGTAAACTGCAGCCTGATACTCGATGATGAAGAGGTTATAAATGAGGCAATTGACAATGTGAAACCGCCAAGTGGCAACCCACTTAACTCAGACATGACATCAAAACCCTTATCTCCAAACTCCAAAGCGGAAACGCAGGCAGCTGTTCTTGAATCTATGGCTCATGCGTTGAGTGTTATGACTGATTTGATGGCGGCACAAAAAGAAACAATAGATCAACTTAAGTCCAGAGTCGAAGACAATCAGACTAGCACCAACAAAAATTTTGCCCAAGTAAGATCACTACTATCAAATAATGGGAAGAAAATAGAGGATACTGACAACCGATTGACTGAGATCCAAAAAATGCAAAAGACAACTCACTCCCTGACCAATCAATCACTTAAAGAAACTCAAAAGATGTTGAAAACTATTTCTACCATAGAAAACAAAATGGCTGCATTGTTAAAAGACTATCTACCAAAATCTGCAGTTTCTCAGGAGGTGAAACCAAACTCTCGCCCCCTGCTCAACCCATTGGCAGAAGAATACTGTCCGGAGGCTATACAACCCATTAAAGAAACTGTGACGAACAGAAACAAAAAGCCTGTTAGGGCCCACATAACTAAACCAAATTCGTCATATGCAAATGATGTTTTAGACTTTTGTCCACTGTTTTGGCAGGATGATGGTTATCTAAAAAAGTCATTTAATATCATTGCATTAATGTCTTTTTGCCGATTACATCCTAAACTGCGCAATTTAGATGAAAATGATTTGGGCAGATTCAGATTCATCTCACGAGACGATGGTAGAACCACAACCAGAGTCTACTTTAAAAACCTCTTGGTGTATGACCTTGTATGGGAACACTGCGCATTCTTCTTGGGGCGTGGAATAGAAGTATTTTGTGTTGCTAATAGCGTCCTCCCCCCCGAGATCCATCATGGCCCTCATTTGTCGAACACCCCAGTGAGATCGTCACCCAACAAGAAAATAACAAGAAAAAGAAGATCTAGCTCTAGTTCGACCTCATCGCTATGTAAAAAATGCAAAGCCTGCATTGAATCCGAAGACAACGAAGGCTGACAGCCACCAAGCGAAAGAAGGGCCTCCAGCATGATTTCAGATAACAGCTTCTTAGAAGAAGCCTCTGGTTTCGAGGCAGAGCTTTAGCTCCTAAATGTCTGTCTTATAATAGTACATGTAAGAAAATTCATCTACTGACTGGTCTAACCTGGAATTGCGCCGGTTATGCAAACGTGGTTGATGTCGAATGCTGGAACATCTTAAAAACATTTGACTTTATTTTCGCTCAAGAAACTTGGCTTCTCTCTCCCCACCCCATGGATGGCTTTCATGCCATATTTCAAAATGCTACTAGTTCTTCAAAGGGGCATAATGCGGGGGGAATAGCAATTTTATTAAAAATAGAGCGTATGTGGGAAATAGATAAAGCATGGGCAGATATTCCGGGGATACTCGCTATTAGAATCAAATGTGGAAGTTTGGTGAAAAATGAATGTACATATGTTTTAATGATAAATGTTTATTTACGTCCATGTTTTTTAACAGCATCAGATGATTATAAGATACTTAAAATATTAAATTCTTTCTTGCACCAAATAAATGTAGACTACCCTAATGACATAATTATATGTGGAGGTGACTTCAACTCTAATTTAATGCACCCGTCATTATTGGAAGAGTGGGAAGAAGATCATGGAATCACTCATCCCATGATCATCCCGCCTGGCTATATTCCGCCGAGACTCACTACATCAGCTAGTAGAATCATTGAAATAATCATGTCCAACGATCTATGTATAGTCAATGGCAGATTTCCCACATGTATGATTGATTCTCCTACATTTCGTAGGGGTAAACAGTCATCAACGATTGACTATTTTCTAATTAGCTCTCAGCATCTCCCTTTGATCACCATATGTGAATATAACTGGACCATAAAAAGCGATCATGCCCAACTACAATGTGAATTTTTAATTTCTAAGGGGCTGGATGAGACTGAAAGTAGGGAGGTTGGCCCTAACGTGATAATCAGAAATAAAGTTAGAACTCGCCTTAAGCCTACTCAATTATACAACTTTGAAAACATGCTAATTGCTCTATCTGAGCAAAATTCCCTATCCTGTAAACCCCCAATTACATCTTATAATATGACTATATCGATAGCTCGCAAAGCATTAACCATGCCTGTGAACTCTAATACGAAAACTACACATACAACCGGCTTATTCGATTGGTTCGATGAAGAATGCAAGCGGCTAAGAAGAAAGTTGTGGCGCGCAGCTACACTTAAAACAGAATTCAATTACACTCAATATAAAGAGCTAAAAAATGATTATAAGAAACTAATAAAAACTAAAAAACAAGCTATGGCTCTCAAAACGGCTGAAACTCTCACTGACGCCTTAATAGCAAGTGACCTTAAATCTTTTTGGCATACTTTGAATACTCTTTTGAGAGATGGAAGCCTGCTAATGCCGCAGGCACATATTTTGGAAAGTTGCTGGACTCCATATATCAGAAAATTATATAATAATTCGATTACTTATAAGAACTATCAGTGGCAGGAAATGAAAACTGAAGGGCCTCAGACTACCCTGACTAGAATTATTGACTATATCAGAAGATTAAATCCCTCTAAAGCTCCCGGCCCAGAGGGTATTCCACCATGCTGTTTCAAACTAAACCCCTTGAGATGGGGTGCTTTGATTCACCCAGTACTAAATCATGCACTTAACACCCATCTGATCCCTGAATCTTGGAAAGGGTCCATATTAATACCAATACTCAAAAAAGGCTCTCCATCAGACCCTGAGAACTACCGTTTATTGGCCATATTAGATACCCCGGGCAAAATATTTGCATCAATACTCCTGGACGAGCTTTCAGCTTGGTGCGAGCTGAATGATATCATTCCTCCATCTCAACTCGGTTTTCGAGGTAAACATTCTACAGCTGACAATATTCTAATCCTTACCACCTTAATAGAAAAATATTGTAAACATAAAAAATATACACTTTACGCGGGCCTGATCGACTTTGAGAAGGCTTTTGACAGCATAGACCGCGAACGGTTATGGCAAAAACTTTTGCAATTAGGTGCAGAACAAAGATTAGGTAGGGCCCTCTCAAGTTTATATTCAGATACCTGGGTTAAGATCAGAGTCGGCCCCAATAACGAACTGTCAGCAAAAATTAAAACCTCGTCAGGATTGAAACAAGGGTGCGTTCTCGCGCCCTTGCTATTCAATATATATATCTCAGACCTACCACAATATTTGGAGAATCAGGAATCTCTTCCTCCTAAAATTGGTAACAAGGCAGTCAGCATACTTTCATATGCTGACGATACTATACTGCTAGATCTCACGCAGAAAGGATTGCAGCAACTGCTACTAAAACTTGCCGAATACTGTCAAATAAACGGCTTAAGAATAAATTACAAAAAGTCGAAGATTATGAGCTTTGGGAAAAAAAGCCTTCCGTTAAAATTTTCTTCCCCCAATGGCTGTTGTGAATATGTCACTAAATTTACATATTTAGGCTACACCCTGTCCTCTAGGGGTGATGGTAAGGCACATTTGGACACTTTAAAGGTCAAAGGTAAAGCCCTGGCCGTAACAATAAATAAAGTTAGAAATCGCATATCATTAGATGATTTACGATTAATATTCTCACTTTACAGCGCAAAATGGCAATCAGTGCTGCTATATGCAGTTGAGGCTTGGGCTCCTTCCTCCCACTTATTTCTTAAAAGCTATGACTCTTTTTTTGGAAAATGATGCTCCAACTCCCCCAATGTGTTCCTATTGAGGCTTTATTCCTGGAATGCGATATCACCTGCCTTAGTGCTAAGGCAGATACCAGATTCATGAACCATTATATAAAGACTATGGCAGGTGTAGGTTCACAGCTCTCGAGATATTGTATTCTGGAAATGCTAGAAAGCTATTATCATTACAGCTATACACACCATCTTCGGGGCTTATGTAAAGAGGCTGGTATTGAGGAAGTGCTGTCTAATCATATAATCTCTCAATCTGAGGCGACAAGAATAAAAGAACGAATTGAGATCATGCACTACTCAGCGCATATTACACATTGTCAAAATCTATCTTCTTTGAAATTATTCATGAAAGCTAAAACACATGCACAATGCGAGAAGTATCTCACAGAGGGTATATCATGGAAGGTTATGCGCATGTTTTTAAAATTCAGACTCAACTTAATCCCTTCTAATAAATTCACAAAAGAAATGATGCCCAAATGCCCTACATGCAGAGATCAAGGGGACACATTAGCTCATGCCTGTATGAATTGTACTTTGACATCTGAACTACGTGCACAATGGCTAGTTAAATATAATGACAAGAACAACCGAACGGATATGACACAAATGATAAGAGAGACAGATTATTCAGAGATAATTAGAATTTATATATTTCTAAAGTTGATGTTTAAATTGAAGAACTGGAATTTTTGGTGACATGTTAAAAATCTCTTTTTTTCTTTCTTTCCTGTGTCTTTGTATGCAATATTCATTTGTCTTGTTATGACTGTAATGGTCGAACTAAGACTTTTAATAAAGATTAAGATTAGTGTACAAGTAGGAAAATTGTTTTATAGGGGGATCGTGGAAGTTTTGCTAAATGCCATTCATGTTAGAAAACCAACATATTTTTATTATGGTATATGCAAGAGCATACCAGATGTATGTAGTTTAAAAACTGTGCACTAGCGGCTCAATAATTATTACTTATTTGCCAACCTTTGGCAAATAATGTCGCAATCAAAATTCACCTATTTGGTCATCTGCATGTTCATCGACTGGGTATTATTTTAATAAAGAGATTCATACATGCAATTCTAGGCTGGTTAAAATAAAAATAAGGTAGTAAAGAGATTAGTGTCACATCTAAAGCTCTTTAAAAAAAATTAGATCAGTATCGGTTTCTACTTTCCACTAGCTGTTTTAAGGGCAGCTAATTACAATAGCCCTGTTTGTAGCCTTTTATTCCTGATATTGCCAACTATGTTATCAGTAATGCTCATTTACACACAACCGATGCAAATTTAGGTGTTCCATAATAAAAAGCACATCTTTAAAGTGCAATGGTGCCAAAGAAAATGTGGACAATGAATATTTTATGTGTTTATCGATTTTGCACTAACTTTTAAACCGCGATAGCCAGAGACATGGACTCAGAACAAGGAGCCACTGGCAACTAACCTAAATAACTTAGTCACATTTCAGAAAAAAATGGTCACAATGATGAACGTTTTAGGTACAATCTGAAGCCCTGAGAGAATGTGATGGGAGGAGAATGCTGAGAGGCCTGCAAGAAGTGGAGTGAAAAGGAGTGAACACTGGTCGAGGGCGGAGAAGACAAATACCGCAATCTAATGTCATGTTTCATCCATTTGTGGCTAACAAACAAGAACTTAAATAGAAATTAAATATATTTGTAACAAATATATGTAAAATGACAACTTACCTTCTTCGCTGGTCTTGTTTGCAAATGAACAGTTCAATTCAATGCTAAAAAATTGAATAGTAAAAACAAATCTAGCATTAATAATTTGATTAAGACTACCTATATGAAGGCTGAAATACAGTTCAACAACAATGTCATAAAACACTCTTTTATCCGTGCATGAATACACATGCTCATCTAACCATTGATTGACATTAATCTATCTTTATCTTTACAAAGAACAGAGGCAAATGCCAGTATTTACGGTTTCTTTTTTATTCACATATAGTTTTAATGGGAACAACTTGGAGAATAAGTCAGTGCCGTGAGCCAGGGGCGACACACAAAATGACGTGGCTCCCCGGAAAGCTGTGGTGATAGACCCTTGTAAACCGCCTTTGACAATTTTTAAATGCTATCACTGCAGTTCTGTATTTCATTGCCGGGGTCTGTTACACCCCAGTCCTGTTTTAAACAGGACTACAAAACTGCAAGCACAATGTAAAATGCATTTTTCAATAGAGAAATTTACATGGGGGCGTAATGATGTTCTCAAACACACTCAATCACTGTGTGATTGCATGCCAAAATGAGGTGCTGGTCTATCTTTTTTTTTTGTCCCACCCAAGTCAAACAAGATGACTTTAGAAGCCATCTTCGGGTGGTTGGATGATCATTTGACTACTTTAAAAGTCATTCTGCCATCATCAGAAGTCACCAAGCTTCTGAAGCCATTTACAAAGTTGGTCATCCATTTTTTATTATGTCATCGCCGTTTTGAGGCCCGAGTGTTAATTTAACTGAAAACCGGCAGGAAGGGCCCTTTCGCAAAGTGGTTCTCCAACCAGAAGTTCACTCTGCAAAAGGGCACTTAGTCATTTACTGTTAAATAACTGTTTGGGGACTGGTGAGGGGCATGGCCTCACTAGACCCTAAAAGGTTAGTTCAGCAGAAATGGGCCCAAAAGGGTCATTTTGCGCATTGGCCCTCCAAGCAGAGGGACACTCTGCAAAAGGACCCGTCTGGACTGTTTTTTTCTGAAAAAAATGTTTGTGTCTAGTGAGGGGCACCCCATTACTAGACCCCCAAAGGTTAGTTCAGCAGAAAAAGGAGCCTTTTGCACAAGGAAAGGGCCCTTCTGGGCTGTTTTCTGTTAAATATATTCAGGGTCTGATGATGGGGAAAGGGTAGGGATGAAAAAGAAAGCAGGGACAGAAGAGGAAAAGGTAGAAGGGAAGGAATGAAGAGGAAAAGAAAGATGGAGGGAAGGTGGAAAAAAAAATAGAATGCTTTGAGAACCAGGTAGTGCTCCAAGTATGTTTTAATGATAAAAAAAAGCACACTCAGATCGTTTCTTTTGGGGGGGGGAGCAAATTTGCTTTTGTCCGGTGGCACTATGTGACCAAAGGCCAGCTCTGCAGGTACATGCTGCCACCCACCTATGCACTTCTGCTTTCCCCCTCCTCCCCCCGGGACTTTCAATGCAATGAATCAATAAATTCCATATATCACAAGCGCGCTTGATCCCATTTTTGATTAACAAAAAAAGCTGCAAAGGAAATTCAGTGCGCCCTCCTTAACCGTGCAGTTAAACTCGTAGAAGAAACAGCAAGCATGGAGTCACGTCAACATCATGACGTCACTCCGCTAACCACAATCGCATTTCGGGAAATGTAGTTTCATGTTTGAGGGAATTCTGGTGTTTAGCACGTAATCTGCGTGTGGCAGATAATTAGAAACTACATTTCCCGAAATGCAGTTGTTGCTAATGGAGTGATGTCATGACGTCGACGTCGCTCCGTGTTTTGTCCTTTCTTCTACCAGACGAGTAACTTCATGGAGGCCGCGTGGGAGTTCTCTTGCCGCCGCCGCCTGTATGGTGAGTAAATCTTGCAGCTTGTGCTTTATTGCATCCTGGAACTGGCCGTAAGGAGGAGGAAGGGAGTGAGTGAGCTGCAGGCAGTGATAGCGTGCATCAGCACGTGCTTGTGCCCTCGCTGTAAACACCTGATAAGGAACAAAGCGCCATTATCCAGGTGTCCTTTATGGGCCTCTGTGCTGAAGGGCCGACTGGCTGTGGTCTGGCCGAGGGACGAGGAGGGGGTGGGCTAGGGCTGGAGGAAGAAAGAGAGTTTGGCTGCAGTAGTTAGAGGACCAGTTAGGTGCGTGTTTGCTGCATTTGAAAGTACTCGATTAGTACTTTCAAATGCATATTTTCTTAACAAAAACGTTTCTTTAATTTTTTCAAAACAGTCTATTAAAAGTGCAGTTTGGGAAAATGTGCATCTTGTTTGTTAGCCAGGCAGCTTTTTTCTGACTGCAGAAGGGCAGTTGCAAAGCATACTCGCAGCCCATGCACAGGAATACATTTGAAGGAAGGGGAAGAACGGCTAAAATAAAACATCTGTTCAAGCCTGCTGAGGTGGAGCGAAGTGCAGTGTGAAGGCAAGGTTCACATCATATCTCTAAAAGCACGTCTGATTTTGCTTTAAGAAAATATGAATTTTAAAGTGCTAATTGAGTACTTGATTTTTTCACCAGACTGGTTCTTTAAATTAAAGAACCAGTCCAGTGAAAAGATCACTGCAAATTATTTTTAGAGCATTTTAAAGCAAATATTTCTTTCCTTTTGCTCTTACTGTATTTTAAAAGTGCAGTTTGGGAAAATTTGCATCTTGTTCTTTAGCCAGACAGTTTGTAAATGCAGAGGGGCAGTTGCTCTGCTAGGGAGTGGCTAAGCAATAGGGTAATAAACCGATTAGCTTTCTGGCTTGCAGCAGATAAAACAAGATGACTAGTGTTTCAGAGGGCAAGCACCCCTCACAGCTCATGCATCTATTTCGAGATAGATTGGTATGTCATTAAACACCATTTGGAGGCAGTCACTACATTTACACACAGTGAAGTACATTTATGTTCGCCTGGCTAGCCTGCTCAGGTGCAGTGGAGTAAAGAGGCAATGTTCACATCATCATATCTCTATTAGCATGCCTGACGTTTGTTTTAAGAAAATATGCGTTTTAAAGTCCTAATTGAGGACTTTAAATTAACACAAAAAATGGGAGTGATTTTTGCACCAGACTAGTCCTTTAAGGTCAAAGTCTAGAATTAGCTTATGTTATCAGACCTGCTAACTTTGGAAAGAATTCCATAGTGTGCTGGTTGGTTTTTTATTTGGGAAATATAGTGACTGATCTCCAAAAGGGAAAGCAAAACGATAATTGCCTTAATGCCAGGGAGCTTTGGCGCTGGGTTAGGGGCAGAACACACACCTCTGCAATGCACATGCCCCATGCACAGCCCTCTATTTTCGGGAAGGCTGGGAGTCATAAAACACATTTGGTGATAGACTCGCTGCATTTGCATACAGTGAAGTAAACACGGGTTCGCTTGGCTAGCCTGTTAAGATGGAGGGAAGAGGAAATGTTTACAGCAAATCTCAGCATGCATGACATTGCATGCAAAATGTGGGCATGGACTCGGTGCAAATGTATTCACATTTTACGCTTTTGTTGTTTTTTAGGTTGGACTGTCCCTTTAAGTCACGTTGGAACGCTACCGCGTGGTGAGTAAAATTCACTTTAGCAGCTCCACATGTTTGATAGGAGTTGGGTGTGTTTACCCAAATGTCTGCACGTTACTGTCTTTTTCAGATTTTTTTTGTTGAATTTGCCGTGCTTAATGCTCGATTACACTGATGTGAATATGAAGATATTTAGTGTTTATAAGCATTGGAATCTTGCTTTGCATATGCCAAAAGTAAATGACTTATTATTTCAGTATTTGTTTTAACAGCTTAATGTATTACTATGTTTCAATGAAAGCAACTGTTCTGATGTGTCACAGTTGCTTTATATGCCAAAAATATAATGCTGATTTAATACAGACTTATGAAATACGAGGGTTTGCATTTTGTAAAACCTTATTGCACGTTGACAATGGATTCTGAGTCTTTTACAATGGGTTTTCGAACATTTACACAGAGTTGTCCTGTTTGTCAGGCAGGTGCTGGTCAGAGTTTGGCGGTGTGCTGCCCTTCTGCTGTTGGTTTTATAGAAATGATCTCGTTGGCCACATGAACTCTTTGACCAGGAACTGAATGCTTTTAGATAAATCTATACTAAAGTTTATACTTGTGTGTAATTGTGTGCTGACCCCAAACCTCTCCAGATGCATTGGTCACAAGGCACCCCAGGCGAAGACAGATTTGGTGCCCCCCTAAAAAATCGATTTGTGTAGGCTGATTTTTTTATCCTGCATAAAACATGCTCAGAGCACTGACAGAATCTCGGTTTTTCCCCTGTACGAATATAGTATGGGAATGAACAACGAGCCCTAAATTCTAGCATTTTGCTCCATTCTTTCTAACACTGAAAACATGTGCTTTACCGCTAATAATAATAATAATAATAATAATAACAAAAATACCTCTGCAGCTTTTTCCTTCTCTCCTCTGCCCATTCTCAAAAGCTGTTCCTTGCGTGTTGTGGCCCTCTCGCTATTCCATCCTGTAGCAAAACAAAAGGAAAGAACCTTAAAGGGAGATTCTACTTCTTTAAATACAAGTGTTTTGCTTTGCATACATATGAAAGTAAATCTTATTTACTTTCATATGCTTGCAAATATTTACTCTCAAGCTAAATTTAAAGCAAAGATAATAAAGTTTAAAACTAACCTGCAGATCACCTTTTCTGGGGACTTCCTGTAACCACTCGAGACTTCGCTATGGACGAACAGAAAATCAGGGACTTCCTCATCCAGAAGGCCGGGCCGGGTTTTCTCCATGTGCGCATGCGCCACTCGAAGGGCGTAGTGTGACAAACACTCTATGCCCTCACCACGCCACAGTGCCTGTGTTGCCAGGTGCACTAATTTTAAGTGCATTTGTGCTTGTTTTTTGTACAACGTAACCTCTTGGCACTGCTTAGGGGGTCCCCCTAGACAGTGCCCTGAGATTACTTTGTAAAGAAAAAACACTAGAGGGGTTGACCCACCCGCTGGTGGCCAC
>JASBQN010210057.1:0-11379 GCA_030265015.1 Desmognathus folkertsi
GGTGGTGAAGGGCGGCGGGGGTCAAGGGCAGTGCCTGTCTGGGCCTGTCCGGGCAGGGATGAGGCGATTGATGTCAGGGAAGCTCGAGGTAAGATTCCTCCTACCTTTTCAAACAGCGAAACAGCTTTTTCCCCGACACTCTTACCACAAGAATCACAGATCACATCTAAGACTGACTCATATGAGTCCCCCGCTGACAATAGAGAAGTATATCATCAAACCAATTCCATGAACCAAGGAAAATCAACGCAGCTCACATCTCCTAATTCCCCTGACACACATGCCTTACCACAACCTCGCAATTCATTCCATAATTGGCCAGGCTTCGAAATCTGGTCGGGGATAAAGTTCCCTCCCCTCGAACCCCTCCTAGACGCCCCTAATCCCCCGCCCGATACCAAGGACTCTGATCATCCATTAGGTACAACATCAATAGACAGGTCACCAGAATCAAGTACAAACCTTACCACAAATAATTCGGTACACCTCCACAGTGAAGATCTCACTGAGAATCATCACCGACACCCTACCAAAGACAAGGGCCCCAGTAACACCAATTCAGGATCAGAGGGACCACGTCACCAACCTAACTTATTAACAACCCCATTACCTCGTTCATCAGATCTTGTAACTCCCCCCAGCACCACCCAGGTCAACAAGCACATTAACGCACCATCAGACACTGCTACCGATGTTAATACATCAGAAAACATTACCCAAGGGTCTGCAAAAGACCCCCGCACACAAAATTCTCTCTCTACAGATGCTTTCTGTTTATTGAACACAAGATCTGCTGTGGCGAACGCCACTGAAATACACGATCTTATAGACGAAATCCATCCCCGCATCATGGCCCTCACTGAGACATGGTTCAAAGAAGACAATGACCCGGTCACACTAGATATTCTGCCAGAGCACTATCTGATGCGATCCAGAGCCAGATCAGGTAAGACAGGAGGAGGGGTAGCATTAATTTATCATGATAGCCTCGAAGTGACCGAAATTCAACTAGAAAGTGCACCAAACTCCTTTGAATACATGCTGGCTAAAATAGGTCCACACAATGACCAAAAAATCATCCTTTTATGCATCTACCGCCCCCCTGGAGACGCTGAGCTCTTCATTGAAGAATTGCAAGGCACCTTAGAAGACTTATTCCTAAGTAGCCCCAGATGCATTGTCTGTGGAGATTTCAATATCCACTATAACAAACCAGAGGACAATGAGACCATCAAACTCAAACATATGATGGAAGCATTAAATTTCCATCAAAATTTCAAAGGTTCCACCCACAAATGGGGCAATCAGTTAGATCTCATTTTTCACCGCAACATCACGTTGACACCTCTCAAAACAATAACACTACCATGGGCCGATCATAGTCTATTGCAAGCCTCCATTGAGGACTGGCTGCCCTCGGGATCTTCCCAAAAACCCTTCACTGACAAGCAACAAGGCCATTTGCTTAAACGCAATTTTAAACATCTCAACAACAGCACCTTGGCACCACTCTGGTATCCCTGCACCAATAGCACACTAGACATAGAGTCGCTCGACGCAATATTCCACGCTAAGCTCTCTCTGTTCAGAAATCTTCTATGCCCCCTACACAAAGTTAGAGAAAAGAAGATGATTCATCTAAGAAATAAATGGTTTTCCGATGACCTAAAGAAACTCAGATCAACAGGGAGGAAACTTCAGAAACATTGGCAGAGGACCAGGACCTCCCAAGATCTGACTCGCTACACCAAACATGCTAAATTTTACAAGCTAGCAATGAAAAAAAGTAAAAAAGACTTTGTCCAGTCCCAAATACTCGGGACGAGTAACCCCACGAAAGCCCTGTTCAACATCTCCCACACCTTGACAACAGTTTCAAACAAACCCGCATTCTCTCCCACCGACCCAAAGCAATATGTCGAAGAGGTTGCGACTTACTTCAAAGAGAAAGTCGAATCCATCAAACACAAAATCGATAAAGAACTTCCATGTGCAGAGGTCGCGGAGGCCACACGATCACTCAACGATTGGACTCCACCATCACCACACCATCCCAAACTTAACACTCCCCCTCCCTTGGAGAGCTTCAGGTTAGCTTCAACCTCAGAAATAAAGCAAATCATTCTTGGACTAGGACCTTCCTCATCCAAAGCAGATCCGCTCCCAACACACGTCATCAAACAACTAGTGGATACCTTATTACCAGACATCACACACATGGTCAACACAAGCCTGACCCAAAGTCAGCTACCAGCGACCTGGAAGGCAGGGATAGTCACACCCATCCCAAAAAAAGAGACAATTTCACCAAGCATCCTCACAAATCTAAGACCTGTAACACAGCTAGGCCTCCTTCCACGTATCATCGAAGCCTTCCTAACCCAACAGCTGCGCAGCCATCTTGAAGATCACGACTTATTACACGACTGTCAATCGGGCTTTAGACCCAACAGGGGCACGGAGGTCGCGATGACAGAGATCAGAGAACAGCTGCTGTGGTGTGTAGACCGAAGTCACCCTGCGATGCTGATCCTGTTAGATCTCTCAGCGGCGTTTGATACCGTAGACCATTCCATACTGCTCCAGCGCTTAGAGGAAGTGGCAGGCATAAAAGGACAAGCACTGACTTGGTTTCAGTCTTTTCTGTCCAATCGCTCCCAAGCGGTTAAATGGGGTGACATCCGATCCACACCCACATCCCTGGATTGCGGAGTACCTCAAGGGTCTGCATTATCTCCGATATTGTTTAACATCTATATGCGACCCCTCGCCTCGCTGTTAGAGCGTGTTGGTCTTCGGTTTCAACTCTATGCTGATGACTCACAGATCGTAGTTGACCTGCATGATGAGGCGGGAGAGAAGGAAAAAGTAGCCCCATGCTTGGTACTAGTCAAGGAATGGATGCGTGAGAGCAAGTTATGTCTTAACGACACTAAAACTGAACTCCTCGCTTTCCAAGGGCGCCGTACTGAACAAACACCGAGCATCCCATGGCCGCCCTCATGGGGACAGCTTCCGCCCATCAAACAACAGGCGCGCGATCTGGGTATCAGGATTAGCCACAAACTGGATGCGGCGGCTCACATCGCTGCCACGGTCAGCGCATGCCACCAGCAGCTTAACTCCATCGCTCGTGTATTTCCCCTGTTGGATCTAGCCCAGAAAAAGCAGCTTTATAGCGCATTGATTGGATCCCGCTTAAGCTACGGCCTGACCTTTCTGCTCAGTGCCAAGAAACGAGCGATCCACACCTTGCAAAAAGTACAAAACAGAGCCATACGTCTGATTTTCAACTTGAAGTGGAGACAGCACATCAGCCCCTGGCGCCAAAAGCTGGGCTGGCTTACAGTCAATGGACAAATCACCGCCAAAGCATGCATCTGGCTCTGGAGGGCGTTCAGAACAACAGGCCCCCTATACACGCACGCATGGATCCACAAACCAATCAGGAACCGACTAAGGAGAAAACATGCGGAAGGCTATTTACATCCTCCTGCCTTCAAGAAACAATCCAAGGGAGGTGCCTCCATGGCATGCAAGGGGGCTAAATTATGGAACACACTCCCAGCACATATCAGAGTCATCACTTCATTACCCCAATTCAAGAAGCAATTAAAACTGCACTTACTTCATCTTGAAGGGAAAGAAATTGCTCCCACAAATGGAGGCACAACCACCAACTCAGCAAGTCCCAAGCCCATCTCAAACACCCCAGGAGCCGCAAGGAAAAGTCCACAGGTCCTAGCTCGGCCCACCGACAATCAGGAAAGACTTCCACCCAACCAACCTCAAAATGAGAACAGTCAATGGCGCCCAACAGGTCTCGCCTCACCCCCACTAAGGGGGCCCTTCAATACTCGACTGTGGGAAGCAGCGACCAGAAATAAAACACTGGGTGGGATGCCGGAGTGAGCGGTCGCATGCCGTAGAGCTCCGCTCCCGGCCGAGCCCAATTACCCGCCAACATACCGTGATACTTCAAACTGAGTCAGAAATCAGACCTATCATTGGAATTTCTACAGTGCTGTGATAATATGGCTGGGAAAGACAGAAAGAAACAACCTCGGATAAGTGAGTTTGCTGCGACGTGCACGGAGAAATCTACAAGGAGGCGGGAGGAAATGGCATCGCAGCCGACGGAGCGACACCCGGGAACGGAAGAAACCCGAGGCCGGAACAGCACGGACCTTGAAACAATATTAGCAGAAATACAGCTTTTTCGGAATGAGATGACAACGAAAACCGATAGATTGGAGATCAAAATGGATTTATTCCAGAATCGCTGCAATACCATGGAAGAGCGGATAAAAGAGCTGGAAGAACGGGTTTCAAGCCTGGAAGACAGCATCCCAAAATTATCTGAAACCCAGAAAGCACATGTTACTGCGGTCAAGGCGCTGGAAATCGGCCTGGACGGACTTGAGAATCGTGGAAGGCGTAATAACGTTAGGCTTGTGGGGCTGCCGGAGGGCAGCGAGCACGGCTCCCCCACGGAGTTCTTTGAGAAGCTACTGCAGGATGTACTACCTGAGGCGAAGAAAACTACTTTTTTCTCAATTGTCCGGGCGCACCGGACACTTGGCCCGAGACCGGCACCTGGTGCTCCCCCCAGAGCTGTCCTGATAAGATTCCTGCATTATAGGGACCGGGACGCGGTCCTGACGGCTGCCCGGGAGCTGGGGGAGGTAAGATACCGGAATGTGCGCCTGCACTTTTTTCAAGATCTGTCTAGCTCTGTACAACGGGAAAGAAAGCGCTTTGATGCCGTTAAACTAATGCTACGCGAAAGGAAGATTAAGTATGGAATGATGTTCCCTGCTCGATTACGATTGGAACTGCACGGTAAGGTGCATTTTTTCATTGATCCCAAAGAAGCATGCAATTTCATTGAAACGAACGGGACGAGAGCACATTCTTCGGGGCAGATGAGAGAGCAAGAAGTTGCTGCTGCGGATGCTGAAATGTGAGAAGTCTATGCGGCTGAATTGGTGTGTAGGGACGTGGATAATTGATGAAGGTACTGTACTGATAAACTGTATTAGTCATAGTACTCAAAATGGTGGTGGAACTACTTTACCGCATGGCACTTGAGGAGGGACACTTCTTTTTTGATTCCAAGTTGGTGTGACAAGTGTCGCTTTGATAGACAGCCTCAGCGGAACGATACACGGATGACGAGCTTATTGGCTGAGAAAATTCAATGGAATCTGTATTGACTTACTGCCCTCAAGTGTCGTTGAATGGCAATTGCAGCGCCCGATGCAGCTTGGAGACTGTCGCTGAGTCCGTTCTTTATCTGACTCAGCACAACAAGTCAGGTATACTCAAAATGGTGGTGGAACTATTTTACCGCATGGCACTTGAGGAAGGACACTTCTTTTTTAATTCCAAGTTGCTGTGACGAGTGTCGCTTTGATGGACGGACCCAGCGGAACGATACACGGACGAAGAGCTTATTGGCTGAGAAAGTTCAATGGAATCTGAATCGACTTACTGCCCTCAAGTGTCGTTAACTGGCAATTACAGCCCCCGATGCAGCTTTGAGACAGTCGCTGGATTCGTTATTTATATGATTCAGCACAACATGATGGGTATGCCGTGGTTGACAGCTGATGCGGGATGATACGCTGTGAACCACATGGTCGGATGGCTGGCAGGTGAGGATGGTTATGGTCCCAGGTGATCGAGTGCTGCGATGCAATCTAAGGATAAAAGATGAACTTCCTACCTGCATGAGGCAATATGATGGCGCTTTCTGCTGCGACACCCGATACTGATTGGAGGAAGAAACTGTTTTCTGCACATCCCAAATGTAGTTTAAACACTGAGATAAATCTGCGTAATGATGTGTACAAATGAGTATACCCAGTAATGGGACCGTGGTGCCGCCGCGGATCACTACTTTATAGTGCACGATTATTGAACGGATGGAGGCAGGTTAGACTATGCACGATAGATAGACGGATGTATGGTTGTCTTTTTCAGTCGGATAGCTGTGTGGAATAGTAGATGAAATTGCTAGAAATTTATGGGCTGGGCCTGGGGCGGGGCGAGGGGCTCCCCAGGGATGAGTCGACGTAGGTCTCCAAGACGTGATGGTTTTTATGTAATACATAGTTGTATGTTAAGGTTAAATGTTTTGTTATGTTTGTTATGTTTAATCTGGACGGGAAAGGAATGTTTACTGGAAGACTCCCTATTTGAAAAGGCAGTAGTATTAATATTGAGAAACGGAATGAGATATGATTGGTCAAAATATGGAAGGGTTGACTGGAATGATGTAGAACATTATAATTATAGATGGCTGGATATGAAGTGAATTTTTTGACCTGGAATGTTAGAGGTATGAATGATAGGAAAAAGAAGGAGAATGTGATGAGGTACTGTACTCAAAGAAATGCTGACGTTTTACTGTTACAGGAAACGCACTGGCATGGCCCTGCGCAAACCATGAGGAATAAATGTGGAGCATATGTGGTATACTGTTCAAACTTTCACAAAGGAAGTAGGGGCGTGTGCACGATGATACGTGCCACACTTCCATTTAAACTAGTAGATAAATATTCGGATGATACGGGAAGGATGTTGGTTTTATATGGGGTCTTGTTGGGTAATGCGGTGATAATCGTAAACATTTATGGCCCGAATTTTGATGCCCCTGAGTTTGTTGATAGCGTATTCCGACAGATAGGAAAATGGCCGTCAGTTCCTTGCATAATTGGAGGGGATTTCAACTTTGTGCTTGATTCCAGATTAGACAGATCCTCCTCTATTATGAAACCAGTGAGTCGTTGTGCAAACAGAACACTATATTATATGGATATCTATGACATGGTCGATGCCTGGAGAGTTAAGTTCCCCAGTACCCCGGGATACACTTTTTTTTCTACGGTTCACAAAATGAATTCTAGAATAGACAGATTTTTAATTTCAGATGTCTTGTTCTGTAACATGTCTGCAATTGATACAGCTGTGCGCACAATTTCTGATCACTCTAGTGTGTTGATGACACTCAGGTGGTGTAGGCATTATAGTAGATTGCGGAATTGGTCTTTTCGACCGGAAGTGTTACGTGATGCATTGATGGCTAACAAATTAAACCAGCACATACGAGATTTCTTTACAGAAAACGGGGAAACAGATACGTCAAAACAAACAAGGTGGGAAGCGTTTAAATGTACATTTAGAGGGCTTGTAGCGAATGACGAATGCAATATTAGGCGTGCTCTGAGGAATGAGAAGACTAAAATAGAAGCTCAGATACGATCCCTTGAAAACAAATATGCAAGTGCTCCAGAGGATGCCATACTTAAGGAAATTAGTGAGACACAGACCAAATATAAGAGTGTAATGAGTAGTGAACAATCCCTGATATCAAGACCGAGCAATGCTCGCTTTTATTGGCAAGCGGATAAGGCAAATACACTTCTTGCCAGGATCCTCAAGCAAGGGAGTTCGACTAGAAGCATAGCTGAAATTATAGATGATAAAGGTGAGCGAATAAATGACCCAGCAGATGTGTTGGGGGTAGTTACGACATATTTGGCAGGTATTTATTCTGGACCTGAACATGTTGATATGATTGGTTTGAATGAGTATTTGGATGGGATACAACTTACGAGACTGGATGATGTTATGAGTGAAAGTATGGAAGGACCGATTCAAATACACGAGATAACAGCAGCAATAAAAGAATTAAGTGCAGGGAAGGCCCCAGGACATGATGGGCTTGGTTCTGATTTCTACAAAGCCCATAAGTTGCAACTGACGCCAATATTACTCGGGGTATTCTCTGAGGCATACGATGAGGGTAGGTTGAGGGGCAGACTTAATGAAGCGAAAATTGCCCTTCTACCGAAACCGGGAGGGGATCCCAGATGCTGCACTGATTATCGTCCATTGTCTTTGATAAACGCAGACGTAAAAATTTTGGCGAAAATACTGGCTAACCGTCTACTTCCTTATCTTGCCACATTAATAAACTCAGATCAGAATGGCTTTATCCCTGGGCGTGACACCTCGGCTGCTATTAGGAGGGTGTTTACCGTCATGGCTGGAACAGATACGAATTCTAAAGCTGCTATTATTTCATTTGACGCATATAAAGCGTTTGATAAATTAAAATGGGGTTATCTTTTTGCGGTAATGGCTAAAATGGGCATTGGGCCGAGTTTTATTAAATGGGTCAAAATACTTTATAATGATCCAACAGCCAGACTAAATATTAATGACTCTGTTTCAGACATCATTAGAATTGCTAGCGGCACAAGGCAGGGATGCCCTCTATCTGCCTTACTCTTTGCAATAGGTATAGAACCTCTTATGAGGTTGCTCAACCAAAAAATGAATGGATCAGGATTAAAAGTGGGCAGTGTTGACAATCTGACGATAGCTTATGCGGATGATCTCTTAGTGATGTTGAATGATCCGGCGAAAGACTTGAATGCATTGCTTGGATGGATGGAATTGCATGGTGAATATTCTGGCTTTTGCATAAATTGGAACAAATCAATTTACTTTCCCTTGGGTGTACTTGCTCCCGGGCTCTCTCCAGATAAGAGACTCACTACGAAGGTAGAGTGGTTCAAATATTTGGGTATAAAAGTAGCTAAATCTGAAGATCAACTATTCAAGTTGAATTATGAAGAGACTATGAAAACAGTCTCCGATAAAATGCAGGGATGGTCCAAGCTCCCATTGAATTTGGCTGCACGAATAACGATAGTCAAAATGAACATAATGCCGAAACTACTATACACGTTTCATAATGTCCCAATTTTTGTTCCAAAAAAATACTTTACAGCCCTGAGAGCTAAAATTACTGGTTTTATTTGGAATGGTAAAATTCCCCGGATTGCTAATGACAGACTGACTAGATCATATGAGGATGGGGGATTCGGGCTCCCAGATATGTTTGATTATTACAAAGCTGCCCAATTACAACATGTGATGAAATGGTTTGGAGACGGGCAGAATGAACCACAGGTACTCATGGAAATGGAGTGGTTTGGCAAAATAGGTGCATGCAGACTTCTTCTTGATAATAAGGTTAAAGTTAGATGTAGAGATGGACCGGCTAAAGTGGGAATTAAGATATGGAGAAACACTAACAAGAGACTGGGTAATGGAAATGGCTATAGTGGGTATATGACACTATGGGATGTCTCGGCTGACAGACCTCAGTTTGAGGAACGGATGTTCAAAAAGTGGGTGGAACACGGGGTGCTTTTATTGCAGGACCTGTATGTAGATGGCTGTCTGAAGGACGAAAAGGATCTGGTTGATGAGGCGGGTGGGGGCCTTGATATTTTGATGAGATGGAAGGCGCTTAAACATGAAATTGCTGTACGATGGGGTGATGGTAACATGGAGCCTGTAGAGAACAAATTAATAACCCATGCTTTAACGACTGTGGGTACTAGACATCAGATATCCAAAGTATACAAGATCCTCAGAACAGAACGGTCAAAGGGACCTGATGCGCTAAGAACGAAATGGGAAACTGTGTTGGGGGAACAGATTTCTGACAAAGTGTGGTATGATATATGTTTTGACACCGGACGAGTATCAATTCACATGAGAATGCGCCTGATTCATTACAGATTTATTACCATGTCGTATTACACACCGAGGAAATTAAATATAATACACAAGAGGACTGACATTTGCTGCATGAAATGTGATGACTGCGAAGCAGACTTTATACACATGGTATGGGGCTGTGAACTGGTACAAGATTTTTGGAATGAAGTGTGCAGGGTACTAACTGAGATTTGCAAAACTAACATACATAATGAGGTGAAAAGTATGTTACTCAGTGATTTACCGCAGATGCCATACATTACAGAGAGATGGGCAATTACGGCTGCGAAAGTGCTAATCGCCAGAAAATGGCTTAATGCCAAGGCCCCTTCTCTGGCAGAGTGGCTCTCCTACCTGACATACTGTGCAGACCAAGAGGAGGAGCTGCGGGTGATCATGCCTCGAACACAGGCTCCAAAAGATATATGGGCTGACTTTCGCAACTACATGTTCTTAAGAGGCCAAGGGAATACGGAAGACTGAGTGCACCTGATCGTAGACTGCTTTATAGCGCATATGAACACAAGAAGTAGTATCTCTGCTTGCACAATGTAATGACTGGGAAAGAGTATAGAAGATGACTGGGAATGAGTGGAATGACAGGTGATATTAATTGATGAATGGAATAGGTGTCTCATTGATTCAAGGAGTATGTCTTGTTAATAGGGAGATGATTTATTTATTGTTAAGATGCATTAGTAACTGGCACATATTGATGAGGAGATGTGAAAACGTTAAGTTGATTAATATGTTGTAAGCTTTATTTTCTGTAAAATATAAAATCAAATGAATTTGTTATTATACAATGTAAGAATATTTTGCAACAATAAAAATATTTACCAAAAAAAAAAGAAAGAAAACACTGAACATGGGTCAGGGCCAAAGTTATCGCCCAAGACGTATCTGACCCCCCAATTCCTGTCCGACCTCTTCATCCTTCTATCACTGCCACATTTGAGAAGACCATCTATAAGCACCTAAATTGACTTCCTCGCCCTCAATCCAGTAGATGCCCCCATGCGATGAAGAAGGTCCCTGGACAGTTTTAATTTAATGGCTTGATCTGTTTGTTTTTGACCTGTGTTTTTTTTTTTTGCCCTCCCCTTTCCCTTCTTTTGAAATTTTGTAATTTGTGTGTGGCGGCCCAGAGCAACCGCAGGGTCACGGTATAAAACCTTTAAATAAATAATAAATAAAATAACACCCATATAATATCTATGCTACAATGCGGACGCAGCTAGTCAGGAGAAAATGAGCAATCTAAAGTGTATGGTACCCCTGTGGGAGCAATGTCTGCTTCTCCAAGCTGTCAGGGGGTCACCTTACAAAATGTGGGAATCATGGAAACGTGGTGTCCTCTGCATTCACTCATCTCAAACAACATGAACTCTGGGCCTGTTACCAGTCCTGGGACGATTCTATGAACTTACAGCTGTATGGTGTACTTGTTTAATTTACTGATTAACAATATGGTTGGCACTTCTGAGTATCCAGTACAGTCTGTTCTTTCAAATGTAGAACATTGCCAGAGAAATGCCAGTTTCTCTGAACATAGCTCATTGTTTTCACCTAGGAACTGTCTGCTATTAACAAAGGTGTGATCGCATATCCTGGCACAGTCTTCATTGTTATGCCCAAGAGCAATAATATTTAAAGTGTCAACAGATAATTATATTTTCCTGAGTCTGCCCAATGTCCCCAAATTCTTGACTGAAAGTTTTATTAATATTTTTATGTACTCATGATTACAGTGAAAGAAAGTAAGAAAGAACGAAAAAAAGAAACAAAAAAGAAAGT
>JASBQN010221109.1:0-19677 GCA_030265015.1 Desmognathus folkertsi
CACAGTTTACAGCTGGCGGCAAAACGCCGTTCTCTGGGAAAAACCTGTGAAGGAGAAAAAACCCAGAGTGGTACAAGTGTGACCAATAAAGGACACAACTGAGAGACAAGGGGAACCCTTGGGAACTGCAACCTAGGACCTGACAGAACAAGGACATAGACTAGCACTGAAGGGAGGACTGAATTCCAGGAACCTAAGGAAGACTATCGTAAACTGTCCTAGTTGCAGGGAAATCCAATTCAACAACACACACTTGTACCAGTAACAAAGACAAGATTACCAAAAGGTAGGACTTGAGGATATCGGTAGTGTTTTCACAGATGGCGTTTGCGACGCGTGTTTTTAACCCTAAGCGAGGCGCTGAGAACGTAACCTGAGAAGTGCTTGGAAACCCAGCGTAATATCACGCTAATGAAAACACTGGAAAAGCGGCTGGTGGATTCAGTAAGAGAGACGCTATGAATAACGCTAGCGAGGCGTTTGAAATAAAGCAACCAAGACGTGCTACGGAAAGCACGAAAAGACCGTTTGGTCTGAAACCGCCAATGGTTACCAAGGATGGTACTAATGAAGTACCGGCACTTGCCACGCACACGAAATGCCAAGATGTTATAGAAGTAGCGCATAAGGGTTTGTCAAAGGCGCCAAGGAAAAAAGGAACAAGAAGAGGGTACTCGCAAACGAACGAAATAGCAACACCCGGCGTTTGACCGCGCACGTCTCGCCGAGACAACAATGCGCGCAGCTTGAGAAATGATACTACAGAAGACCAGGGCTGGAGCACAGGACTGGGAGATAGAAACTCAGAACGTGAAAAGACCAAACGAGGACGAGAGGGAAACTTGAAAGGGCGAGAGCGGAGGACAAGACTAACCGGCTCATTGCTTCGCACCGGCGGAGTGAACTAGAAGTAACTAAATAGAAGTAATAGTTAGCAGGCTTCTCTGCTATTGGCTGGGAGAGGGGTTTCTGTGATTGGAGGAAGGTCTGCTCCTATGAGAGAAAACGGGAGCGGCCATCTTGGAGAGTGATCTGGAGCGTAATATTGCCACTCTATAGGTACCCAAAAGCCTCGAACGTCGTCGGAGGACAACACAGTGTACCAGATATCTACCTGCAGAGTTGCTTTTTCCAGGCCTCCTGGTGACTGCTCACACCATCTGGGCGGGGTCTGGAATGGGTCTTCTGAGTACTGCCAACTTGCAGCAGCTGTCACTCACTGGTGGGCACCGCTCTTCTCTGTTTGGCTGGCGTCACCTCTCACTGTGGCTGTTGGCAGGGGTTCTTCTTTCAGGCACTGGACATCTCCCCTTGGGTGGTATATGAGCGCCTTCCTTACTGGCAGCAATGCCGTCACTCTGCTGGAAAATTAGGCGCAGTTAAAGGGGCCTAGGTTTCCCAATGCTGACTTCAGAGCCATAAATGGATGGAAATCCAGCAGAGTTTTTGACCTGCTTCTGAGGGAGTTTTCCTGACTGTCCTGGGTGTGGCACTGACTCCAACACTTATAGATTTACTCCCCCTCCACCTCCACTTGTCATTCTTGACCTCACAGAATGGCATCTGACCAATGAAACTTCGCCAAAACACTGCTTCAGGAACTGCACACTCAGTTAATCATTGTGGGTTTAGGACATTTTCTGGGATTTTAGCCCTTTTAATTTCAATACTTTTCAAGCATCTGAAGTTGAAGACAAATTATTTATTGAATATTTACGCAAAATAGAATAATCCCACATTCCAACCATTACTCTAGGCCTAACGCAGACCTTACAGTTTTTTTTGTTTTTTTTTCTTTTTTATCCCACCCTTATTTGTTTCTGCAGGGAGAAGGACAGGATTGTGTACAGGGTAGTGTATCTATATTCTATTTAAAGAACATTTATGATGTTGTACATGATATGCTGAAGCGCTATATGTTTTGTTATTAAAAAAAAAAGCATTTATTTCAAACATAGAAATGTTCATAAAAAAGTACAAAAAATAAGAAAATTAAAATCAGAATACAATCGCATACATATTTACAAAACCGGGAGATACAAATCTTTCCTCCGTTTTGCCACAGCCAAAAAAATATCAGTCCAAGATGTAAATCATATTGACATTATTCAATATACAATTCAGACCTATCATGGAAACGTAATTTTCCTAACTTTAAATGCCAATTTCATGTAAAAATAGATCCGTGCAATGCACGAAGGGACAGATTCTGTTAAATTTGCTGAAAGAGTTATATGGGAATTTACAAATAGAGGTTGAATCCATTTCTGTCTTAGATCGTTTAGTGCTTGGCATTTACACATGAAGTGTGTTACATCATCAATAGTGTCGGTACAATCGGGGCATGTTCTTTGACTAACTGGTACTTTCTTCCAAGCCAAGCTGTAGCAATTTACCGGTATCATTTTAAATCTCAAAAGCATGAAAGCTTTCATAATCTCGTAAAAATCACATTTTGACAAGTATTCTTCCATACCCGCATGGGTTTTGACGGTTACGTACATGGACAATAAAGGCAATGCTTGACAATGTAACAGGTTGTCCGAAAAAGCTTTTGAGCGCATTTTTTGTCTAATTAAACTAAGTGCTGCATATTTGTCTTCTGGGTAGTCGCAGTTTGTAAGGTTATATCTTATTACTATATTTTGTATATGTTGTAGATTTTTAAACTGGGCCGGTTCTTTTAAAGCTTCAGTAAGGCATTGTGATACCAAGGTGTTTGCGGGCTTTGCCGTTACCGTAAGAAAATATTTTAATGCTCTGAAGTCTGCTATGGTTTGAAGATTTTCTAAGTTCAGCTCTCGTCTAATAGCTTCAATTGGGGTGGCCTGTGGGAGGGAAAGAATTTATCGCCAAAAAGAGGATTCCCAATTTTTTAGATGATGCTTCACATCTAGGCCCCATATTTCTGCCCATACAGAATGGCTGAGGTCCATTTCATCTTATATATGTTTATAATGGGTGTAATACCCATCATTAAGAGCACTTGTCTAAGGCTCTGTAGGGCCTTAGCAATGAGAAGAGCTTTCAAACGGTTCTTTTCTAAGTGTTCAAGCCATTTTGTGTTTCTATGAAAAGTCAGTCCCAGATATGGGAAGGAGTCAACCTCGTCGATTCTGTTCTCATTAATGGTCCAAATAATTGGTTTATGGGATGATGCAAAATTCATGATTTTCGTTTTGGATATATTTATCACTATTTGGTTCATTTTGCAATATATGGATAGTTTAGTTATGGAAGATTGGAGACCTTTTGGTGTTAAATCTAAAAGAAGTGTGTCATCTGCAAAAGTTAAAATTTGAATTGGTATTTTACCCATACAAGGTGGAACAGCTGTGGGTGTCATCAAGGCTGAAGGCATATCTGATATGAAGATGTTAAAAAAGCAAGGGTGCGAGAACGCACCCTTGTTTTAACCCACATGAAGTTTTGATTTTTGGTGAAAGTTTGTTATTGATTCCCCATCTGATTTTAATCCAGGTGTTGGAATATAAAATGGAGATCATTTTTACCAACGCGCTAGGAATACCTAATTGCAGCATTTTAGACCATAATAATTCGCGCAGCACTTTGTCGAAAGCCTTCGTAAAATCGACAAAGGCTGCATAGAGGGGGTATTTTTTTTTTTATGACATATTTTGCATGAAGAAGCTCCAACACCAGACAATGATCCAGGGTTGAGGCTTCTTTCATGAAACCAATTTGCGAAGAGGGGATCAGGTTGTTGGTGGTACACCAGAGCTCAAGTTCTTTTAGCAGCATTTTGGCTAGAACTTTACTTGATGAATCAATTAGTGCTAATAATCTATAGTTCTCTGGATTGCATAGGTCACCCTTTTTATGAACCGGAAACATTATTGATCCTTGCCAGGACTCAGGGATGGTAAAATGGAACAGTGCATGGTTAATAATCGGTTTTAGATAAATTACCCACGCCTGTGGGGCCATTCTTAAAAATATTGGTGGAATACCATCAGGGCCACTAGCCCTGGAAGGGTTAAGTTGGGAAATGGTTGACTTTAATGATTGTTTTGTTAAAGTGACTAGGGGTTTGATGTCCTCCGACCAAGGTGCTAACGAAGTTATTTCCGCTTTTAAATTATACATCAAAGAAATATAGTTCTGCCATGTTTTTACTGGTATAGTGGCATTGATGTGATTCGACGCTGGAAATGCTAAAGAATTAATTCTTTTCCAGAAATTACGAGAGTCGAAATTCATTATACATCTCGCAATGAATTCACCTTGTCTACGCTTGAATTGAGCTTTTTTAGCCCTTAAAAGGCATCGATAATTGTATTTTGCTTGGGTTAAGGAACTTAGTTTGCTTATAGCACAATTATCGATGGTCTTTTGGAGGTTCCATAAATTTGTTTGTGCTACTAAACAATGCTGATCGAACCATCCCTTAGGGGAACAAGAGCTCAATTCATTAGACTTTGGAATTGCTTTGGTGATACATTTGGCTATCAGAATCATTGCTGTTGTAAAATCATGCAATAAGTTGCCTGTTTCGAACAGTGACATATCCACCTCAATTGTAGATAAGATAGTAGTAATAATTGGCTCATTGCAATAATTCCAACAGATACTGTTTTTATGCACCAATAAGCCCTCGCATGCGAAATCCTCAGGAATAGGTCTAGTATCAGGAAGAAAAAAAGCTAATACTACCTGACAATGGTCACTGCCGCCCTTTCCATTTGTTGATAAAGATATACAATTTTTAAAGAAGGTGGCATTAGTAACGAAAAAATCTATGGTTGAGCGAGAAATGCCACGTTCAAAAGTGTAATCTGACGTGCACATATCTGGAATACGGGCATTCAATATCACTAGGTTATTTAAAACAAATATATCTCTGAGGTGTTTTGCATGTACAGTAGGTGTCTGGGGGATCAAATTGACATCAAATTCCCAATCCTTTACATTATGGTCATTTAAGTAACATTCATCAAAAAGAAGCGGGCTCATTAAATTAGTGTTGAAATCCCCACCCCATATGATGGGGTCATAAGGGAATTCTAAACATAGAGCATCGACAAATGAGGCTATTTGATTTAAGTAAAATTTGCCATTATGTTTCATAAGAAATTTTGGACGTAGGTACACATTAATGATAAGGAAGAAAGGTATCAGCGTCACGGAGTTGGAGGCTATTCGTAAACAAAGAAGTCCTAGGATGTCCGCCCATACTTTTGTAATCTGCCAACCTGTAGCTATGTTAATGAATGTTGCAACCCCGCCCGAGTTGTGGCCCATGGTTGAGGGCGTTGCCTTTTGGAAAACCACAAAAAAACCTTCACACAGGTCAATATCCAGAGCCCATGTTTCCTGTAGAAGGATAAAGTCATGTTTTGCTAGGGTTGGCCAAATACTTGTGCTCGTCGCTCTGTTGATTCCCGCACAATTCCATGAAAGTCCCAAATACTTTGAAGTTGGTTGAGAAGGTGTTAAAGCGAGATAGAGTGGATCGATGGGACGTCAATCGCTGTTGATTCCAATAAGCTGTCTTTTGGGAAAAGCGAATTGTCCATCAGACCTAGTTCTTCTTCGAAAAAGCTTGGCTTTTCATTATAAATTGTTTTTAGTCTTTTTGCAATGGTGGAACGTGGTCGTTGATCATTTAGTCCATCGTTTTTCCTTTTTATACTTTTATTGTGTGATATTTCTATATCAGATAGACTATTTTGAGCTTTTTGGCAGTTATCTTTGTTGTACCCAAAGGGTTTAAGCGCCACCTTACTTACATCTATCCCCTTTCCAATAAAAAAAGCTTGTTGTGACCAGATTAAATTTTTTGTGATAGTTGAAGAGAAGGAAATTTTCGTCACTGTTGAAACTTCATCTATGTTTACATATCGCATCCTTTTAATGTCTCCTTTATTGATGTTCCTTAGAACAGGATTACAGAGCTGAAGCAGTGCAGTTAAATTAAAAGATCTTTTGTCGAATCCATCTTCTTTTAGAAAAAGCGGCTTGAAATACAAAGTATATTGACAGTATGTTGATTTTTGTACCGACGTAGGGAAGTCAGTATTCTGTGATTTACTAATAGGCTTAGCCGTGATGGAAAAAGGTTTGGCATCCGGGTTTAAAACTGCTCTTGGAGAGAGTAAAGGTATTGAAACGGGGGGCTGAGCCTTCGCTTTTAATTGTTTGTTTAGATCCTCCTTTGTTGGTGAAAGGAGTGACGACATCTTGGTCTCTAATGCTGAAATTTTTTGAACTATTTTACTTGTTTCTTTTAAACTTTGTGTCATTAGAGACTTGTCAGTTTTTTGATTTTTCAGCACTTCATTAATTTTTAAATTGCAGTCGTCTTGAGCTTTCGCTGTATTCGTGACTGCCTGTCTAAGTTGTGCAAAGTTCTTATTCGTAATCACTTGAGAATCAGCCACCTTGGTGGCCAATGACTCTATCATACCTTTTTGATTGGCCAACAGATCAGTCATTGTATTTAGCGCATCAGACATTTTATCAATTATTTGAAGGTAAAGCTCCCAATCAGTAGCAGGATTCAGCGAGGTATTGGTACCAAGTATTGGAGGGGCATTCGGGGTGGAAGGAAGGATATTCATATCTGGGGTCGCTGTAAGTTAACCTTCTTTTTGTTGTGGAAAGCTTGCAGACAGATTTTGGAGCCGTAATTGGGGTGGGATTATTTCCTCTGACGATTGAATAGTTTGTGCCACATTGTCTTCTAATAATTCTTCCAGTAGTTCTACTGCGAGATTAACTGAGTTAGGAAAAAAGGAAGAATCTGCGGGCTTCGGCGGGCTCCCCTCTTTGTTTGGCTCTAATCTACTAGTTTCCACGTGAATGTCCACCACTAACTTATTGGAGTCTGTATTTATAGGCATGCTGGCTTTGTTCGTATGAGCCGTACCTGTCTGTTCATGGCAGAAATAAATTTGTTTAAGGGGGATTGGACCGGAGTAGAAGTCGTAGAGAATTTCTCCAGGTCATTAGACTTCCCGTTCTTTACCGTTTTCCTAGTTCTGGCATTGTAATGCTAGCCAATGCTCTTACCTATCAAAAGTAGATGAAAATCAGCAGAAAAAAGGTACTAACAGCGTCTTTTAGCGTCTGACAGCGTCAGACAGTGCACTTAGCCCCGCACTTCTCCTGCCGCGCTTGACCGCTCGCGCTAGACCGCTGCACAGGTATGATTTTAGAGTTTACCTGGCGGTCAGGTGACAGCGCTTTCGGTGGGCGGCAACACCGAAGAGAGCGGGCTGATGAAAGCCTTCTGGTAGATGGAGTTCGTGGTGTTGAAAGGAGCAGCGCTCCAGTCAATGGAAGTAATACACAAAGGGCACTTGCAGCCTTGAAGCAGCTTTAAAGCAGGATTGGAAAAACAAGTTCAAGATCAGGAGACTGCCGGCGTCAGACAGTGCACTTAGCCCCCACTTCTCCCACCGCGCTTGACCGCTCGCGCTAGACCTGCTCACTTGATGTGTGCCAAAACAGAAATCACATTTTCACTAAAGACCTCATCAGGAGATCCTCATGGGGTGATCCACAAAATTGGATGACTGCACCGAATTTTTAGAAATTCGGTCATCCACAAAATCTTGAGTACCTCATTTTGCGGATGACCGCATATAAAACATGTGGAACATCCACAAACATATGGATGTCTGCATGTTTTGCAATGTGGGATGCTAGGGGAATGTGGGAAGATGGTACCTCAAAGGAAACTAACATCCTACGGGAATTGTGTTGGAAGCGCCAGTAGAACCTGCCACAATTTTCATGCCTCACTTAAGGGAGGCATGAAATTTTATGTTATTGTTTTTTTTTTGCAGCAGCAGCAGGTGAAACCACAAAGAAAACATGAGGGACACCACACTTATGATCCTGCAGTGTTCTGCAAAAACGTGCGGTATTCCTCATGTTTTCAAGCTGTGTACCGCATGTTTTCGCTTTGAAAACATGCTGCAGACACTCATAATTTTGCAGATCGATTTCAGAATGTTGTTTTGTGGTTTTCCACAAAAGCAAACATATAAAAACCCATTCTACACAACTGATAATAACTCCCTAATTTCAGATGATGGGCCTCATTAGGAGTTCCGCAAGCAGTCTATTACATTTATCGCTCATACCACGCAACGAGGCATCCCCACTCTGCAACAGCTTACAGGTTGCTCAGCCCACCGGGGCATAGTTAGACATGGCTTGCTTGGAACAGTGGCCTGCATTCGTTTCTACAATCATCAATTTCCTTCTTGGTGTTTTCTAGCATTGAATTGGTTAGATGATGCTTCATGTTTAACAGTAGTCTGATAAGACCCATAGCTTAGATTGAACATACTGTTCACTTAGGTTGTTGCTACAGGATTGTGAGTGGGCCCTAAAAACACATGATTAAACATAGAGGAAACCTTTGTGATAATACACTTATAAACATTTGAGAAAACATTTCTTTGGGCTATATACAATTTGGTTGACTAGATACTACCTCCAGTAGAAAAGCATTAAGTGAGACATTATTAAGGCAAGCGACAATGTTAAGGGTTAAATGAACAACAGCACTCATCTGTATGTTATGTTATGTTAGTAATTTCTTGTATAGCGCTAAATCACCACCCCGGCAGTATTGAAGTGCTACGGGCTGATCGGGATTGGTATCAGCCCGATTTCAATTTGTGATCCCACATCAAGGTCCCTGCTAGGGTTTTATATTTGTCCCATTGGGGTCGTGAGTTCACAAACTCCCATTGGGTGCGTGTGATGTGTGTGAGTTAATTTTACGGCAGTCTGATAAGGTGCCATAGCCCACTGATGGAGGGGTGGCGCTATGTGTACTGGGTTTTGTTGGGTTTTATGAGTGTTGGCTGCATTGTTGTATACAGAAAAAAACATGCAAATCCTTTATTGGAACAAGTTATAACAATGAAGGCTTCAGATGTTGGTATGGAAATCTGAGAGGAAACATCCCATCTGAAGCTGGGTGGGTGCAGGCAGATACCAGAGGCCACAGAAAATTAGAAGCACCCAACCATGGTGCTGTCCCCTACCAGAGATGCCTTCTGTGCCTCCAGGACCAGCAGCAATCTCTCTGGGGCTGGAAGAGTCTCTGAAGCCCCAGTGATGAGTGAGGTTTTCAGAGTCAGAGTTTCACACCAGAGACCATGATAGAAGGGAAGTGCCTTGCCACAGTGCTCTCTGTTCCATAGTGAAGTTGTGTATTTTCAAGCTAGCACCCTTTATTTATATGCGGTGTGCAGAGTCTCTGACACAGTAAAACAGTGAAGCCAGAGGGTGGAGTATTGTCACCGGTGTATCTTAAAAGGTTTTTAATGTTCCGTGGAACAATGATAGAGAAAAATGTGCACTCTTCCCCTAAACATAAACCTTCTTCCATTTCTCATCCTGCCCACAACCTGCCTCACACTCATGATAATTTTTATAAAAATGTGTGCATCTTGATCTGCTAATAATTTAACCTTTGTATTAATTGTCGTGCCTGAGGAGACCATAAATACCTGTGGGGTGAGGCCATTTGGTGGGTTTCAGCTGAGCTGCCTTCAAGTAATAATAATAATAAAATCTTTATTGAAACTAGACTTAAACCCATGTCAATTGATTTACAGGAAATCTTTCCATTAAAACAACGATAAATACAACAACCTTTAAAAAAGTTCAAGAAGTGCTTTTACATAAGATAGCATTGTCCAAAAAATGTTTTACAGCGACAGTTATTTGAAAGTTTGTTGAACCAAAGATACCTTTCAGACCCACAGAATTATAATGCAGATTATATTTACCAAATATTGAGAACGATTTCTCATGTGTTATAGTACGCAGAGGACAAATAAAGAGAACGTGCTAACCGTCACTAATAGATCCATTAGAGCAGGGACACCATCTGGAATTGTGGGGAATACCTTTCCTCCTCCAGAGATACCTATTTCTGAGGAGAATCCCCAGTCTAAACCTGTTAAAAGAATGATATAACTGACGATTCATCAGTTGATCATTTGAAATTGAGCCTACAGCGTAAATTAAATACACTTATGTAATTCACGCAGGAAAAATGTTTGGTAATTAATAAAAACCAAAACCGTGACAATGCAGTTTGATAGAAACAAACAAATACATAAGTGGTTCATAGATGGGCATCCCCTTCTAAATGTGAATGAATATATATCTTGGTTTCCTATTCACAAGATGCTTAACCTGGACCCCGCATGTGGCACGAAACTCACTGAAGGGGGTAAGTCATCTAGGAGGTCTTAGGAAGTTCAATTATAAATCTGAAGGAAATTTGGTGGTTCCTCTTTTATGGGCCTATGAAGGAAAGGTGGTGTCAGTTGCTCTATATGGATCAGAATTGTGGGGGTTCAAATACTGGGACAAGTTCGAACTACTAGAAGGAAAATGATTATGGATGTGTCTAGGTTTAAGCAAGTTTACCTCGACTGCGCAAATACGACTGGATTTAGCTTAACAGCAATTAATAGTAAAGCTCAATTTCGAGAGGTGAATTTTATGACTAGTCTCGAGTTTTCAACTATGAGAAATGTGGTAAATAAATGTTTCAATGAGCTAAGGAATTCTATATGTTCAAATTCTCCCCACACATACGCATTAGGGTGGGTTGATTTTTTTCCAGCTCATAGACATTTCGATTGGCCGGTATGACTTATTAACTCAGATATACCAAAAAAGATCTTACTGAAGAAAATGGCCGCTATGGATCGCATGCTGAAAGACATACAGAAAATAAGACAATTGGTTTCTTTCTATTTTTATATGAATTTTAAAAGATGTTTGGGTAGAGAATGACTTTTTGATGTATGTACTTCCCAAAAAATGGTAAGAAATATTCTCTCAGTTAATTGTGGTATTTTGCTTATTTTGTCATTCTTGGGCTCTAGACTAGGCCTGTTAAAAGAATCTTATATTTGTCAATGTGATAAGATCTCACCAGACAAAGTTGTCCATTTTTTTCTCAACTGTAAATTGTTGACACACTTGAAAGTGAGATGGTTAGCTAAAATTTTAGAGGATGAGACTGCTGCAAATTTTAAGTCCAGATTTTGTTTTTTAAATGCTTCGTCGGCTATGGACATTTGTTTAACCCCTTCTGTGCTGCCATTGGGCTTCATTAGCCTATGGGAAATCCCATTCAAATGTTATGTTTACTACTTTAATTTGGACGTATATATACGTCCTCAGCACAGAAGGGGTTAATTTGATCATTTGCAAAAGAAGCTTTTTATGTAAAAATAGAGCACTTCAAACAGCGAAAGCTAAATTGGAAAATTGTGCAAAAAGGTTGCCATTTTTATGTATAACTTGTAATTTGATGTGATGTATTTAGCTTGACAAGTGTAAAAATCTAAATAAAGATTAATTTTACTGCTACTATTACTAGAAGCCAACTGTTAAAGTCACCCACGATCAGAAATACATCATCAAGGAAAGTAGATACTGCATGTAATATTTTTAAGAGAATAGGTTGAGCTCTAGGTTTTTTTGACTTTGTCTGCGAAAGGGAAAGATAAACATTAGCAATACAAACATAATTATGGGCGCCAATCTTGTTGATTGGCATTCAAAAGGGAACCATCAAAAGACCTTCAATAACCTCATCTGGTGATACAAATTCTTACCCCAATGCAGCTGAAACCATAGTAAGAAGCCAACCCGCATTATGTCCACTCTTAGATTTGAGTGCGAATTGTTCATATATGGAACAGCCATCAAAATAAAAATATTTTGTAGACCAACTTTCTTGTAAGCAGAAACTTTATTAAAAATATCATTTTGGTTAAAAATATTACAGCCAGATGTAAGAGCAGCACAATTCCAACTATTTATGTAAATTACAATTTTTTGGTCCTGTTGGCTACGAACGTGACATGTTCCTGTGAGGAGGTATTTCTATGAAATCATCATAAGCGGTGGCTGAGAAAACGCTGGTTTCCGAACCATTAAACTGAAAATCTGCGATTGGTTTTCTCTGATTGAGGCCATAAACATATTTGTTTTTCGAAAAGGCATTGTCATCCAGATAGGTTGTGTCCAGTTACAAGAAAGGGCAGAAGGACCTTGGTTTTCCCCCGAAAAATCAGAGTGAAAGGGATCAATTTTTTGAGAACAGTTTCTTAAATTGTAAATCGCCCAATTCCAGAATGTCGCACCTTAAGAGCTTGTGGAAAAATTATTAAAAATTGTTCTTGAGGAGTCGACTGTCTTTGTCAACGAGAAGTTTGAGGATTGACCTGGCATTACTGAGAGTGAAATATTGAGGCCCAGCTGGGAAAAGCTGATTTTTTTCTTCCCAAGCTAATTGGCCAACACAGCTGGAATGAAATGTTACTAAAGTTTGTTCAACTGAGAAGGTTGTATTATTATTGGAGAAGGCTACAGTTTTTATATCTGCTGTGTTTTTATGTACAAGAGTGATTTCAGTTTGGCATTCGATTATTTGTTGGAAATCTTCAAGTACCAAATCTGTTTTGTCCCCAGATTCATTAGTTAAAGAAACTTGTTGGTTTAGAAGGTACATACGTTTTAAAGGTGACCATCTGCCTGCATAGAGTCACTCAAACTTGAAGGAAGGGAGAGCAATCCATGGTCGATTTGATCGTTATCAGATATATCCAGAACACTTTCTGAGATTGAATAAGAGGGTTCCCTGTGTGCCTCCTGAATCACCGCACCTGTACTGGGGGCTGCTTGAGTGTTTGAGGAGCCCAAAAAGCCCAATACATCAGGTCGAGAAGGATTTATTAATTCGGCCACTAGTTCTGAGGACTGTTAGTTTGTAGAGATCAGGTAGTTCGTGAGAACTTGCTGACGGGGGGTACTACATAGTAAACCTCCAGTAGTAAGTGGGTTAGAAACTGGAAGATTTTTGGAAGGTTTGATAGCATTTATCCCTTTTTTCTTTCTAGTTTGAACCATTTTAAATCCTGAGTGAACCCAAGACAGATGACCAATAGACTCACCAAACAAACACCTCTACCGCCTCGGACAGCCTCAGACAGCTGTGAGTGCCTCCAATTCCCGCCTCACTCGACCGCTTCGCTCACCGCGAGCTCGAAGCACGTTTAAGTGCTGAGCAGGCTGATAGCGGGAGCGTGCAGCGGGAGTGCACGTGAGGCAGCAGAAGGCAGCAGATGATGAAATGCACTCTGGGAGCGCGAGTCCACTTGCAGATAGATGTCTCAGCTGAAGTCCAGTGCAGGGGGGCAGGAGGGGCAGCGCCCAGATGGTGTATTACAAGGGCAGGAGGAGCGCGTGTTCAGTAGATGAAACAGCAAGATGACAGGAAGCTTCCAACACGCTTACTGCAACCTCCGTCAGCACAGCCTCAGACAGCTGTGAGTGCCTCCAATTCCCGCATCACTCAACCGCTTGCGGCAGGAAGGGGACCTTGGTGTAGGAAAGCAGACTGCACCCTTTCTTCATTGGTACCCCCTCCTCCACCAATGTTGTTCACGCTAGCCTTTTTGCCTTCACAATCGGTTTTTGGGGCTCAACTTGGTCAAGCCTCTTACTGTGGGTAATCATATCCGCTTCTGGCAGGAATGGGTTCTTGGTGTAGGAAAGCAGACTGCATCCCTTTTTGATTGGCACCCCCTTTTGCACCTTAGCCTCCAATCCTGAAATGTTGTTCATACTAGCCGTTTCGCTCTTCACAATCGGCTTTAGGGGATGAGCTCGGTCGATTCCAGTGCTTTTTTTGGCAGTGAAAGCAGCGTTTTGATTGTATGTGCTGAGACCATAATTTTTGGAGATGTTTGTATACCAAGCAGTGGTTAAATCCTGTGGGCATTCCGGCTTATCATTGTAGAAGCGATGTTTTGGGGCTTTGCCCTCTTGCTGGTTTTGCCCCAGTGGGGGGAGTTTTGTAGAAGACCTCATTGTGTCCTGCTTCTTCTGTACATCTGTATGAAGCAGAGGCAGCCTGGTAAAAAATAAGAAATGAACACACCTGTTAGTACCAAATAGGATAGGAGGAAAAAGGACAGGTAACGCCAGTTGATTTAACAAAAGACCCCATATCCCACCAACAAAATACAGAAGAGACAACAATATATCAATTAACTCAGATCTGGGTCTTGAGACTAAATAGTTTCTGCCAGTATAGGCAACAGACCTTTAAAATCAGCTTGATTAAAGGGACACTAGCTTGCTTTGCACAACTGAAGCCCATTTTACAGAGCCTGAAAATGTAGTCGGACATGTGGTTTTGTGTCTGCTGAAGGACGGCTGCTTCACCATAAAGAAAGCATTTTAAAAGCCTGGTTTATTTAAATTTTGTTGCAGGTGGGTACACTAATTAACAGGCATGATTAACAGTCACTACACTGCAGAGGCTTAACTTTACTTTTTCTGAAACAAGAGAATGAGCAGCTTTAACTGTCTGTGTAATCAAGAGGAGGAAAAGTCACACCTTTGCAGCACTGAGCTGCTATAAACATGCCAAATGGTCACTGATAAAGCAGGATTTTATATCCCTGTCGCTGTGACCCCTAGCCACATGACACTGCTTTTGGGTGCATCATGCCCGTAGAGGTGCTAGTGTCCCTTTAACCCCTTCTGTGCCAAGGACGTATCGGATACGTCCAAATTACTGCAATAAAAACCAAATTTTAAATGGGATTTGCCATTGACTAATGAAGCCCAATGGCGGCAGCTAAGGGGTTAAGGATCAGATGCAATGACATAGGACGAGTTTGGCAAAGGATGCTAGATTATTATTATTATCATTATTATTATTATTATTTAATTTTTGTAGAGCGCCACTCGCCCACAGGCCTCAGAGCGCACACAAAACGTAAAAATCAGGATGCACAAACAATCAAACAGACCAATATTAAGCAGGTCAAAAAGCAATCAACAAAATCAGTCAGAAAACGGGTCAGTCAGCATTAAGAGAAGGAGTCAGTCAGCATTAAAAAAGTGCATCTTCAGGGTGCGTTTAAAGTGGGTCAACTGTGGGATTGCCCTAACACTAGTGAGTAAAGCGTTCCAGGCAGATGATTAGAAAATAAAAGATTGGACAGACCAGCAGATTGCTAAATGGCTGCAGGGGACAAAAGACCAGCAGATGATGGCCTACAAAGAAATAGAAGGCTATTGGGCAGATAAGTGGACATTAGTTACTTAAACAAGGAATAAAAAGACTGCTCTATAACTGAGCAGAGGATAGAAGAGAGGTGCCAGTGGGTGGAATGTTGAATGACCAAAAGATGGGGGGATGGACCATTTAACAGAGGGACGACTGGACAGACTGGCAGGTTTCATTGGCCTGGGAAGCCATGTGGTCCTCTAGCAATGAAGGATCTCATTGGCCAGGAGAGCCTCTTTCACATCATGTGCTACTGAAGCAATAAAGTCTTTCATTGGCAAAGAGAGTCTCCGGTGCTTTGTGTGTGCATTGCTGAATAAGTTTGGACTTTAACTTTGAAAAAGTTGTGTTTAAAGGGACAGTTCAGCCCACCACTTTTAGTTTTTCATTTGAGTGCTCTTAGTCACCTGAATGCAATTCCACTTGTTATTAGTTTTAAAGATATTTAAGAATACAGTTTTTCAGTGCTGGATTGCCTTCCCTGGCTGCATCCGTTTTGTGGTGTGTGTTTGTTTACACAATCCCTATGGCAGATGCTAGATTGTAATTATTTTTTACCTCTGCAGAGTATCAAAGAAAAATGTATTAATATTGTAGCATCCGCTTTAGGGGCTGTGTAAATAATCAGTCACATCAGAAAATAAATGCAGCCAAGGAAGAAAATGAAGCACTGAAAACCTGTATTATTAAATAGTGTTAAAACTAAAAACAAGGGAAATTGCATTCAGAACACTCAAATGAAAAATTAAAAGTGATGGGCTGAACTGTCCCTTCAAAACCCGTCAAAGATCCGTAATAAATGGTGATTGTAATAACATTCACCTACGTAGATATTTTCTCAAATAATGTATTTTCTGATTGGTCATTTTGTAGGCCTTTTCGTTTTGCTTTTGGGCCCTTGGAGGAAGATAATACTTTTCGTCAAGTCACAGAGGCCAACATATGCCTTGCATGCAGATTTGCCACCATTTTGAATGCACTTACCTTTCCTGCCTCTGCCGACGCATCTTGAAATTGAAGTTTGAGTCGCTGGCAACTGTTGTGGATCTGTATCAGGCTCACTTAGAAGTGACGTCCTAATGTCTCCACTGTCAGGCTGCCAATGGGATGCTGCTTCCTTGGAGGGACATCACAAATACTGTGTTTTGTACTTCAGCATTCTGGTGCTGAGCCTGGCAAAATGAGGCATGTACAGTAAGTTCTGCTCAAGTAAGGCAAAACTTCCTGCAAATTGTCTGTAAATTCCGAATTTTTCCCCCAAATACCATGCACTGTTGTTCCATTATTATTATTTTTATCTTTTATAAAGCGCTTCACATGCCAAATGGCTTCAGGGTGCTAAAACATTACATAGACCTACAAAACTAGGCCCAAACATAAAAGAAAGGCTATTGCAAAGGGAAAGAAAAAATGAATCAACATGCTGTCAAATATTCCTCTGGATTCAAAACATGGGGGGTGGGGGTGGGGGGGGGGGGTCGGGGGACAACAAGAGACAGATAACCTGTAACCGGTCATCAAAACCAGACTGATTTGGGGGCCAGACTGATTTGACCAGGTTTTGTCCTGGGCAAGAAGGCAGTGTCTCAGCTTCAGTTTAAAGGTGGCGTTTTCATTAGAATCAAACAAACCAATGTATACAGAAATTGGTTAGAGGTAATACAAAAACTCAAAATACCACAAATAATAATAATATTTGATTCTGTGACCTTAGCCCAACCCGCCTATACCCTCCACACACAACCTACGCCTAAGAGACAAAGTAGGAAAGCATATGAAACATGCACCCACACTCAAACAACACACACATACTCAAAATTATTCTTGTACTATTGGTCAGTTTTTGGTACCTTGAAATGAATCCTGGTATTAACTACAGGTCATCCTACTGGGTGCTTCCTTCTGTTTCTGCTGACTTAAAGGGACAGTTCAGCCCACTACTTTTACTTTTTCGTTTAAATATTTTTAGTCGCCTGAATGCAATTGGCCTTGTATTTAATTTTAAAGCTGTTTAATAATATGGCTTTCCAGTACTTGATTTTCTTCCCTGGCTGCATCCATTTTGTGGTGTGACTGATTATTTACACAATCCATATTGTGGATGCTACAATTGTTTGTTATTCCTTTTGTCTTCTGCACTCTAACAATGAAAAGCAGCATTATTAAATAGCTTTGAAACTAATAACAAGGGAAATTGCATTGAGTACACTAAGAACTGCTTACAAGAAAGACTGAAAGTTGTGGACTGAACTGTCCCTTGATTGAATTAGTTAGATGTGATTTGGATAATCATCCATTTTTGAAAATCTGCCACTTTTGTTTGGTCTTTCTGCTTTTGATGATTGCTCACAGGGCACAACAAAAAATTGCTATTAGATGTTCATTACAGCCATTCATTTGCATTATTGTGAGGATTTAGCCTGCAAATTCCTCATATATTATCTATGACAGAGTTGTGCCCCAGATAGAATTGCAATGCTGATCAGAGGCTTGGGCTGGCTGGAGCCACCCCAGTGTTTTGACAGGAGTCACACAACATTGCTTCAGGAAGATGGAAGAACCAGAATGGTAATCTTCAGAAAATTTGCCATGTTGATGCTTTCTAGGGCAGGCCCTTTTTAAGGTCTGTGTGAAACAATATACAGTCAATGTCCTGTTTTGGACATTTAAATCCGTCATGGAACCCCAAACCAGCTGGAAAGCAACAGAGGACTGCACAGAAAATATGATGCAATGCATCTCAGCATTTGATGCTCTACACAGAGGGACCAACTGATACTAGAATACAGATGGGTAAGAAATATGAGAACTTTTAAGAGTAACAGTGCTACCTAATACACTATACCTTTCATTTCTTTGTGTGGTATTTAACCCCTTCTGTGCTGAGGACGTGTATACACGTCCAAATTAAAGAAACCACAAAAAAATTTGAATGGGATTTGCCATAGGCTAATGAATGGCAGCACAGAAGGGGTTAAAGTAGGTGCTTTAAACCACTATGCCAAATCCTGTGTTTGCATTACTGCCTATATGTATTTGCGCTGCTAAGGTTGAGAAAAGGGCACATGCAGAATTTTAAACACATTTGCAAATTCGCATGATTTTGGTGTAATGTAAGTATGTTCACAATTCATGTTTGCACATACAGCTCGTGCAGATTAGCACAAGATTATGTGAAAATATGCATTTTGCACATATTTGTGCTACTTTTGCAGCACATCAGAATCAGGCCCCAGCAGTGGACTGGGACCGAAAACTGAACTGGGAACTGGAAAAAAAGAGACCCATATATAAGGAAAGCATGGCCCAAAATATGAAAAAAAAGAAAAAAGTGGTCCAAAATATGAAAAAAATGAAAAAGAAAAGTGGGCCAATTGGGCTGGAAAAATAGTGGTCCACTTCAAGAAGCAAATACAAATTTGGGATTTGCTGAATTTTCTGACTTGCAGTCCATCCCTCACAGGGCTTCAGCCTCTCAGTGCCAATAAGGCCTTAGTTTAGCATTGTTTGTATGCCTACAACCCCCAAACCCCCAAAAAATGCAGAAACATGAATAGATAAGGACATTCCAGCCTCTTTTTTCTGTCTGAGCCCTTTGAGTTCTGGGGTCTGCAGGCTTGCTTATAGGTGCCCTATAACTGAGATGTTTGTTTGAAACATTATGTACAAATTATCAGATTTACTTAAAGCCTTACTGCATTTTTGTTACGGTGCCCTTCACATTGGCCCCGACCTGCAGGGGACGCTGTCGCCCCCTGCCGCCATGGAGAGTGGCACTCTGGGGGGCTTATTGCTCAGAATGCCATCTCCGCGCCAGGGGGAACCCCTTAGGGGGTCCCCCTAAACGGGGAACCTAACGAGGGGTGCGCCGGCTAAGAGCCGGCGCTTACATAAAGCACCGCACGTGGCGCATTTTGCGCCGAGTACGGCGCAACTTGTGCGGCGTGCGGCGCATCTTGCGCCCCACGCCAACGCCCTTCAGCGTTGGCGTTTTCCAGCATATTATAATGGTGGCGCTGGAGCTTTCATGCTCCAGCGCTGAGCTCACCTTGTAATGTGATGGCAGGAGGGAGGTTACAGAGCACTGTAGCCTCCCCCTTAAATACCCCTCCCACAGGCGGTTGGGATTGGCCCAGGCATGTATCACATGCCTGGGGACTGGTCCAATCCCAGCTGCCTGTTTTGGTCAAGTGGGAGGATCACCTGAAGCTGCTTGTCCTTGATTGGCTAAAGTGGTGCTGCTATAAAAGCACCACTTTGGAGCCAGGACAGCGTCTTAACACTTTGTCTAAACCGGTGTTAGTACCAGACGCTGGAGGTACTCCCTCCTGCTGCTCCTGCTTGTGAAGGCGAAGTCCTGTCCGGCTGTCGCCTGCTCTGGAGAAGTGCAAGCTGCACTTCCCTTCTGTTTGTTTTAGTGTTTGTCTTGTGTTTGTGTTCCAGTCCTCCCCCTTAGGGGAGAATTCGCGGACAGCAGTCATAGGCTCCAGGACTGGTGCTTCGAAGAGACTGGTGAGTGGGAAATAGGTTTAGAGTCAGGGGACTTTGTTAGTTGTTGGAGGAAGGAGACTCTTAAAGGG
>JASBQN010221110.1:0-11334 GCA_030265015.1 Desmognathus folkertsi
GACTTCTGGGACAGGATGGCACCAGTTGCCCAGGAGGAAGCGTCGGTCTCTACAAAGAACTGCTTTTCCAAGTCAGGATGTTTGAGAACCGCACCTTCCAGAAACAAACGTTTCACAGAGTCGAAAGCTGCCGACTGTTCCGGACCCCAGACAAAAGAAGTCTTGGGACTTAACAATCTTCAACCAAACAGGGGGTCGGTCTAGCTATACATGTAAGGCGCTAGCAGTATCAGAAAACACAGAATTCCTTTCATGCAAAGAGCCTCGCATTAGTCACAGCAAGATTACACAGTTAATTTCTTTATTTGTCTCGTAAGAATATACAAAAATACAAAAGTTAAAAAACAGAGGGTCCGAGAAGCTAGCATCAGTCTTGACCCTGTCAACTATCTCTTGTTTATGTGGTGCGTACGCCCGAAGGCGTTGCGGGCAGTGAAAGCAATAGATGAAGCGACGAGACCTGACCTCACCTTCTCACATCCCCAGACAGAACTAAGTCAGATGTCTGGAAATGGTGGAAGACTCACAGTTCTTCCTAAAGGGTACCGTCTCCAGTCGCCAGAGGAAAAAGAAAGCTATCATCAGCTTGTCGACAATTGTTTCGGCCCTTAGCAAGTTATAGGGCCTTCATCAGGACAACAATTTAGCACAGAGTAATACAACATAAAATTGTAATAATGAAAAAGACAACATCCACATGTTAAAATTCAATTGTAGGAATGCTAAAATAGCACATACATAAAGAGACAAATCCAAACGAAGAAAACAAAAGGGAAGGGGAAACAAGAATAAAACAATTAGACACTGTCAAATGGTTAAGTCAAGTCAATGATACCAACATTAGTAGCAAAATATCAAGGAGGAGGTTCATAGTAGTGAATACTAATGAAGGGCAGAGAGATAGATATAACCCAAGAAATGGCCAGAAAATAATATCGCCACCATACGATAGAGCCAGTGCACTTCTAAAGAGGCCGGAAACTACGGATATCTAAAGAGGTTTGAAACGTAAACAGTACAGAATGCTGCCCAGCCACATAAGATGACAATTAGCGCGTAATGGTACTGACCCCAGTGCAAGCTATCTGAAATGGTACAAAGGGAGCCGATCATAGAAAAGACCACGCCCGCACCACGTGAGTCGCAACTATCACCAGGAAGAAGTTTCGTATAACAACGAGGTACCTGTAAGTTCGAAATTCGAGCGTAATAGTGTAACGTCATTTACACAATCTGTGCAGGAGGAAATAAACACCAATCAAGGTTTCCTCCATTTCTATAATTAAAGAATGACACACCGCTCCAATGCACTAATATGTAAGCACAGTGGGGCAGGCCACAAAGTAAGACCTACCTCCTAGTCGGCGTCTAGTTTACCAAAGTGTGAAACAGGAGCAGCCCCAATGAAAGGGTAGTCGCTCAATGACGAACAGCATAACATGACGTGCTGCAACTGTAAGTAAAGAAATGTAGACAAAACAGCCATCCAAGTTAAAAAACCTCTCAGCGGTTCTCCCTGAAGCTCAGCATCACACGGTGTGAGCTTTACACATACCAGTACAGTATAAATGAACCAAAAAACAGCACTTACCCAGTGAATGGGTTACGGCGTGGTGCATACAGCAACTAGCCGTGCTCCGTATCAGCCGGCATTTAAGAAGCCGTAAGGTGTCGCCCTCTATAGACGCCGTAAAATGAAAGTAGAATCAGGCAAGTGGAATGGCAGTACGTTAGCATAGAGGGCCGTGGGCGCCATATTGGACTAGTAAACGCAGAGACACATTTCAATAAAGGAATGCACCAAAACCGCAATCTCCGGAAATATAAAGATATAATAAGGGGCCAGACTACTCCAAAAGTTTTTTACAACTACGTGAATGGATAGCATGAACCTATTATTAATATTACACAAATTGCTTTGATGCGGGCCTTGGTACTACTAATAGTGGCCAGTATAAATTTGTCCCAAATTCCGCAAAACGGCCCATATATGTAAACAATGAAACGTGATACCAATATTAGAGCCCCAGGTACTCAGGACAGCAAAAGTAACAAACCGTATTATATGACAAATAACACGAATACGGTTAGACAGAATCTACTCTGGTGCACCGTACAGTTACTAAGGTAGGGCACAAATCCAACTCCCGTCTAGAGAAAAAAGCTACGAGATGGTGATTCGCACATTGGTACTCGCAAAAACATATGTCATTAACAAGACAAAATAGCCGCTCTATACAGTAGCAGCGAGGGCCCATATTCTGTGATAGATACAGCGAAGACGGCTGACCCCATTGTGCCCCGATGCAATAAACAGCCACCAAGATGAGGCACCATCAACCATCTAGGGAAACTGCAGGGTGAAGTTACAACCACTGGTACTCGCACGGCCATACAACATTACCAAAATAAAGCGGCATAAGCATGGTAGAGGAAAAACTCTATTTTATACCAGCAAAAGGGAGGGTAGAGATAGAACACCAATCCCAGAAATAGTGAGACGAAAGGGCAGAGAGTCAGAAAGAGGGGAGTGCACATGAAAAGTCAACACAGACTCTATCAGCTGCATCAATTGGTACATATTGAGAGAGGTCACAAAGGTATGTAGGTCAAAATTACACGATGATTTCAATAAGTGCAACAATCAGAAAATATCTGGCCTCAATCTGACTTAACTATTAGCCCTGGCATCACGTGCCAGTGCTTTCCATTCTACATTCTCATTCAGGCCATTTTTAACAGTGTCCAACGTGAAAATCCACCATTGTTCTCTGCGTCTTAATTTGAGCTCGAGGTTCCCTCGTCTTCTGCCCAGCTGTACCTTCTCGATGACAAACCATTTTAGATCCAGTTCTGAGTGATTACATGTCACAAAATGATCAACTAACGGTGCATTGGTAGTTCTGCATCTAATACAGGATTTATGCTTACTAATCCTCATTCTTACTTCTTGGATAGTTTTTCCAATATATAACAAATCACATGGACATTGTATTGCATATATCACACATGTGCTTTTACAATTGGTGTGTGTCTCAAGTTTCCAAGTACGGTGCCCATATCTAAAGTACTCCAGTTCAACAGTTTGATCGCATGCTACACAATCACCACATTTAAAGTGGCCCTTAATAGCAGGAAGATTTAACATATTTTCCAGGTTATTGGCAATTAAATGCTGAGATGGTTCACGGTAAGAGAAAGTGAGGATATCTCGCAAGTTTTTCTGTCTTTTATAAGCAAACAAAGGTTTGGGTAATCTGTTATCAGAAACATTCAGAATGCGCCAATTTTTCAAAATACTTTGACGTAACCATGTGCTTAGTGTGTCAAAGGTAGTGACGCAGACTATCTGATCTTCTTTTGAATTGTTATTAGCATAATCTTTAGATAAGAGCCATTCCCTGTGATTGAACCTCGCTCTTTTCCTAGCGCGGCGGATCAGGTGGCTCGGATATCCTCTAGCATGTAATTTAGAGCTCAATATCTCTGCTTGTTTATCAAAATCTATTAATGTACTACAGTTCCGGCGTACACGTATAAATTGGCCAAAAGGTAGATTCTCTTTAATGTGTTTGGTATGGAAACTGCTGAACTGGAGTAAGGTATTTCTGTCTGTAGATTTTCTATACAGATCTAAATAGATATGTTCACCGTCATTTTTGATTAAAAGATCCAAGAAAGCAAGTTCTGCATTGCTATGTTGCTCAGTGAAGCGTAAATTCAAATCCCGTGAATTCAACCACACAACGAACTCATAAATCCCACTTTCATTGCCATGCCAAATGAAAAAGACGTCATCGATATATCGTGACCATTTCTTAATATTTGGAAGGTAAGGGTTCTCCTGTGAATAGATGTGCATTTCCTCGAAGTTCGCTACATATAAATTGGCTACACTTGGAGCGAAGGTCGCGCCCATGGCGACTCCCTTTCTTTGAAGAAAAATATCCTTCTTAAAGAGGAAATAATTCCGACTAAGTGCTAGGTGGGCACATTCTAAAATGAAGGCTGTGGGGCATTGATATGGTCGTACTCTTAGATTTAAAACATGTTCCAAGACAAGCAATGCACCTTCCTGTGGTATGTTAGTATACAGGGCTTCAATGTCAAGTGTTACAAACCATTCAGTAGCAGGATTAAAGTCATATCCTTCAATTTTGATGATCATATCTGAAGTGTCTTTGACATAAGAAGTCATGTCATAGACAAATGGACGTAAGTACGTGTCCACAAATTTTGATAGGGGTTCAAGGACAGATGCAATACCCGAAATAATAGGCCGGCCGGGGGGGGCCCTAGGATTTTTATGTATTTTGGGTAGAACATATATCGCAGGGACTTGTGGATATTCATTAATAAGAAATTTCGACTCAGGTACACTGATCCATTCTTCATCAAGGGCAAACTTAACTAGAGATTTAATCTCTGCCACTAGTTCACATGTTGGATCATGATTTAGAGGTAGATAATGCTCGATATTATTTAGTTGCTTTGAAATTTCAGCTTCATACAAATCCGTGTCCCACACGACAATACCACCGCCTTTATCGGCACTTTTGATAGTAATGCTTGTGTCTGCCTTAAGGGATTTCAAGGCTGAGTTTTGCTCTTTTGAGATGTTAAAGATCTTTCTCCTACTCTTTTTTTCCATTTGATCAAGGTCAAATAAAACAAGTTGTTCAAAGGCTAAAACCTCCGGACCTATCTGAAGATTGGATGGAGTAAAATCTGAGGGAGGATGTAGGGAGGATGTAGCCCCGACTCATTGGGCGGTGAAATAAACTCCTGTCCCTCAAAGAATTTTTTCAATCTAATCGACCTGAAAAAATTAGTAAGTTCAATTTGTGTCTGAAAGCTATCATGTCCTTGGACTGGAACAAAAGACAACCCATTACTTAGTAGTTCAATCTCTGGTTGTGTAAGAATGTGATTGGAGATATTAAAAATAGGGATCTCTAGATTTGAAGAATGGCCTAAAATGGTGTTCACTTCAGGCATAGGAACTGGATCAATGATGCCTTGTGGAGTAACAGGTGTGATTAATTGTTCTTCGATCTGGTTTGCATGTTGTGATATTGGAATTGTGGGCCACGCTGGCCCCTGCCTCGTCGGTGACCTCGTCCAAAAAAAGGACGTTTTTGTTGGGGATTCTGGGATTCGTCATCAGAGCCGCTATCATTCGAGGAACCATTGAATGTTACTCTTCGCCCCGAGTTTTGTCTTTTGCGTTTATTCTTGAAGGAGTTGTTCGGAGTGGATTGATTTAGTTGTGAAAAATAATTTTTCCATGACTGATTATTTTGATAGAAGTCATCTTTGAGATACGGATAAGCCTTTTCTTTAGTAAAATTTTTTAGATCTTTTTTTAGTTTATCAACTTTCTGTGTCAGTAAATCGGTCTTAAAGTTAGTGATGCATTTTTCCAATTCATCTAATTTTTTCTTTGCCTCAATAATGGCAGTGTTATTGGTAATTTTTTCAACCTCCTCCAGAATTATAGCTTCCTCTTGTGATAGGAGCTCTAATGCGGTTTCTATTGTTAAGGCCATCCAGTCGCTGGAACATTTGTTTGCAATATGGCTCCAGTTAATTAGATATGGTTTGTAGGTGACAAAGACTCTTGGGGTATTGCGTACAATCATCCCGTCCGGGATAATGTTACCTCTCAGATATTCAGCCATGAATTTACCATGGAATTCAGTCCTCACTTTGTGTTTCTTCAGATTTAGTACATTGTCAATCTCCGACTGGTGTGCTAGTGAATTGGTGGTATTATCATCTCCTAACATGGATGAATCACCCAACAGTTTGCTAATTTCGTCTAAGGTGTATGTCTTCAAGGTCAATTTTTCCATCGTTATCACAAGAGTTCCAACTCAGATCAACAGGCTGACAGGCTTTATAGACGGTGTCTAATACAGGTGTATTAAAAATGGACCCACAGACCCTAATGGGGGTCGTGCTACTAATCCTTAACCACAGAGGGGGTCAGTCTAGCTACACATGTAAGGTGCTAGTAATATCAGACAATACAACATTCCTTACATATATAAAGCCTCGCATAAGTCTTGGCAAAGTTATACAGTTAAATACTTTATTTATCTCGTAAGAATAGGCAAAGTACAAAAAATTAAAACACAGGGAACAAGTAAAGCAACAGCAGTCTTGACCCTGTCAATATGTCTTATTTATGTGGTGCGTACGCATAAAGCGTTACAAGCATTAAAAGAACTTGATGAAACGACGAGACCTGTCCTCACCTTCTCACATCCCCAGACAGAACTAAGTCAGATGTCTGGAGATGGTGGAAGACTTACAGTTCTTCCTATAAGGTACCGTCTCCAATCGTCAAGAGAAAAAAAGCTGTCATAAGCTGTCGACAATTGTTTCGGCCCTTAGTAATTTATAGGGCCTTCATCAGGACATTAATTTTAACAAAGTGATACATAGTAAATCTACAATGGTGAAAGAGACAACATCCACATATCAGAATTCAATTTCTACAAAGCTGCATGTTCATAGAATGGCGAGCTTGTTATATGGCACCAAGGACATAATCTCCTAGTGCGTGTCCACCGTCTCACAGTTTAAAGTGTAGACGAAAAAGAGCCAAGTAAGTAGGCTGTCGCTCTACGGTAAAACAGCATTGCATAGTGTGCTGTATCTGTAAAGTGAGAAAGAAGAGGGGGCCATGAGGGGTCAACAAGGCAATTGGACGACTCCCCCAAGAAAACCGAACACGGCTCAATGAGAGCCTAAGAGTGCCCACCCGTCACACCAAAAATCGTGAGCCACTTACCCAGTAAATGGACGGCAGCGTGTTGCATGCAGCGACTAGCCGAACTCCGTGTACACCCGCATTAAGAAGCAGCCAAGCGTTGCGGAATCGGGATGACGTGGTCAGGTGGGAGGGGCGGGACATAGGAAGGTTAAGTAAAGCCGAGTGGAATATGGCCAGCGCCATATTGGAATGGTTAATATGAACGGGCGCATCAATAAGAATATAAATCGGGGTCACCATCCCGGTTGGTGGCTGCCTTTATAGGTTACAGCATACATCAGCGGAGTACTCATGGAAAAGGTATACTGCAAAACTGGGAGGCATGGAAAAATAAAAAATAAAAAGTTATAAAATTATCACACGGTGCTATTCGTGATATAGGGCTCAGTGAAGTGATTTTTTGCACCATTGCCGGGCAACCCATGTACTAAGACCAAATATATCTCGACAGCCTCGGAAAAACAATAGTCCACATCGTACCGAAGCTGTAGCCAAAACCTCATCCTATAGTGCACATAAGTACCTCTAGGGAAGGTGACAGCAGAGGCCCATATTATGTTCTAAACGAAGTTGGAGAAAGAACTCTCCCAGCCAAATAAAAGTAATTTCTAAAATTGAGAGAACCACCAACACAAGTAAGTCACACTGTGATACTCCATACACCAAGTTTGGTAGTGGGAACAAACTGGCATTAAGTTGGAAAAGCAGCTGTATCCCTAGGCAGTATTAGAAACCCAGTGCTTAGCATGGAAAAGGCAAGGGAAAAAGGATAGGGATTCAACAAGAGGTGGAAAACAGACATATGATCGGTACATTGTGCACCGACTTCATAAGTTGGATAGTGTGGAGCACTACCGCAACAATATATGGACCAAAGGTACAAATTGATGTAACACATGCAGAACTGCAGATTATCTGGCATGGGTAATAAGCTTTATCTATTACTCCTTGCATCACGTGCCAATGCCTTCCATTCCACATTTTCATTTAGACCATTTTTCACTGTGTCCAAAGTGTAAATCCACCACTGTTCTCTGCGTCTCAGTTTGGATTCGAGATTTCCCCGTCTTTTGCCCAGCTGTACCTTTTCAATAACAAACCATTTTAGATCCAGTTCCGAATGATTGCATGCCACAAAATGCTCAACCAGAGGTGCATTAGAGGTCCTACATCTAATACATGATTTGTGTTTACTGATCCTCATTCTGACTTCCTGGATCGTTTTACCGATATATAGCAAATCACATGGACATTGTATTGCATATATAACACGTACTCTTGCAGTTGGTATGGGTCTCAAGTTTCCAGATGCGTTGCCCACATCTGAAATCCTCCAATTCAACAGTTTGTTCACATGCTACACAATCTCCACATTTATAGTGGCCCTTGATGGCAGGTAAATTGAGCATAGTTTCTAAATTATTGGTGGGTGCCTGCTGAGGCGGTTCACGGTAAGAAAAAGTAAGGATGTCACGCAAATTTTATTGTCTCTTATATGCAAACAAAGGTTTGCTTAATATGTTTTCAGAGACATTGAGGATGCGCCAATTTTTTAAAATACTTTGACGTAACCAGGTACTTAGTGTGTCAAAGGTGGTGACGCACACAATTTGGTCTTTTTTTGTATTGCGATTGGCATAGTCCTCAGATAGGAGCCATTCTCTATGGTTAAATCTAGCTCTTTTTCGTGCACGTCGAATCAAATAGCTTGGATAACCTCTAGCATGTAATTTAGAACTCAAAATTTCTGCTTGTTTGTCATAATCTGTCAATGTACTACAATTCCGTCGTAAGCGGATAAATTGGCCAAATGGGAGATTTTCTTTAATGTGTTTGGGGTGGAAGCTGTTGAATTGGAGTAGGGTATTTCTGTCTGTAGTTTTGCTATACAGATCCAAGTAGATGTGTTCACCATCATTCTTAATCAAAAGATCTAAGAAAGCAAGTTCTATATTGCTGTGATGCTCGGTGAAACGTAAATTAAGATCCCGTGAATTAAGCCATAACACAAAATCATGTATCCCGCTTTCACAACCATTCCAAATTTAAAAAAAATCATCGATATATCGTGACCATTTCCTAATATTGGCGTGGTAGGGGTTGTCCTGTGAGTAAATAAACATCTCCTCAAAGTTAGCTACGTATAGATTTGCTATACTGGGAGCGAAGGTCGCACCCATGGCGACTCCCTTCCTTTGAAGGAATATATCCTTTTTAAAGAGGAAATAATTCCGACTGAGTGCTAGATGGGCACATTCTAGAATGAAGGGAGTTGGGCATTTGAACGGTCGTTTCCTTAGATTTAAAACATGTTCCAGAACAAGTAAAGCACCTTCCTGTGGTATGTTTGTGTAAAGGGCTTCAATGTCGAGTGTCACAAACCATTCAAGGGCAGGGTTGAAATCATGTCCTTCGATTTTAGTGATCATGTCTGAAGTGTCTTTTACATAGGAAGTCATATCGTGGACAAAAGGACGTAAATAAGTGTCCACGAATTTTGAAAGTGGTTCAAGGACCGATGAAATGCCCGAAATAATGGGGCGACCTGGGGGTGCCGTGGGATTTTTATGTATTTTAGGGAGGACATATATTACTGGGACTTGTGGATGTTCATTGGTCAGAAATTTCGACTCTGCTACACTGATCCATTCTTCATCAAGGGCAAGTTTAACTAAAGATTTGATTTCTGCCACTAACTCAAGTGTTGGATCATGATTTAAAGGTAGATAATGGTCAATGTTGTTAAGTTGTTTCGAAATTTCTGCTTCATAGAGATCAGTGTCCCAGACGACAATGCCTCCACCTTTATCAGCATTTGTTTTTCCTTTACTTGAGTGTGTTGGATGCCGCTGACAATACGATTCTACGCATGCGCGAGTGACTAGCGTCAGTTTAGAGGCGCATGCTTGATGAATTTCTCTCATTTCTCGCTTCTGAGCATGTGCGAATGAAAGGGGTGCTCCAGTCCCGATTCACTCTTGCCACAAAAAGTCAGGCCGCCGACCTCCCCAGACAGGTCACCTTCTGCCACGACACAGGAAGTGGCAAGAGATCAGCAGCAGCTCTTGGAGAGCCAGGCAAAACACAGGCAAACAAGCCCACAACCCACCTCCAGACCAACAAGTCGATCACCGAGTTGATGCAGCCATCAAGCGTAAAAAATGAAGTAAACTAAGCAAAACTCTGCACCTCCCTGTTCCCCACACCTCAGGCCATAGTGCACCACACTGCCCTTCTCCTCGGCAGCAGTGGTGCTCGGCTGCGGCCTGCTAGTTTCCAGCCAGGTCCCCCGGAGGCCGCAAAACCGTGCTTTCACCACCAGCGACTCAGGCGGCCTGAGCATCCAGCATCCCGCAGGCCGTTAGCAATACATCACTGCAGCAAGCACCCAGCAATGCACAAGAACAGCCCAGAGCTCAAGGGTCTAGGGAGGCTGACAGCTTTCGAGGAAGTGACCCAGGAGGAAGTCCACAGAACCATCCATAAGTTGGGGCACTCCTCATCGCCACTTGACCCATTGGCCACTCCCAAGGTGAAAGAATTGGCCTTCGTAGTGGCTGTCTCTCTAACACGAATGGTGAATGCCACCCTGAGACAGGGTGTTGTACCAGATGGTACCCGCCATATATGACTCAGCCCATGCGTCCCACTAGTGGCCAGTTGCAGCTCTGCCCATTGTCATGGAGCTGTGGTGAGGAGCAGGAAATGCGGCGCAGGGCACAACACTTGAAGAAACAGGCGACGCGCTTTATTTTAAGACAAGGTTTTTGGGGGCTACGGGAAGAGGGGTGTCACGAGAGGATCAGGGTGCCTGTGGAGGGGTAAAAACCCCTGCTGTTTTAATAAAACCGATGCACTACGACCCTGCTTGGCATGCCGTCGGAGGCTGCACCAGGCTGAGACGCGAGGAGTACACCCTGAACCTACATCTAAGCTACAAAGGGGCTACTACCTACGGTACCTACAATACCATGGGCCTCTCTGCTGTTCTCCTGAACACGTCACATGCAGTTATCTTCTTTCCCCTCTAAGGCCACTAGCATCACTTTCACAGTTTCCAACAGTTCAGAGCTGACAGTAATATTGCTCATTATCTGCCTGGTCCCGTTGGCTCAGTTCTTCTACAACCACAGCTTGCGTTACCTACCAATTATAGATGACAAGTAGATCCACATAAAACCATCTAAAAACTCAGGGAGTCACCACAATTTTGAAATTTATATTCCGCACATTCTCAAATGAATAAACCAATATTGGTTGAGCCTGAACTGTCATCTCTTTTGATTGGCCTTATCGCACTGGAGCGCTTCCACCGCTTATTAAGAAAGCAGAAAACTTGGTAGCCATCTTAGACTCGGCAATCCCCTTCATCCTTCAAGTCAAAGCTCTCATCTATTACATGCAAATTGTCCAAAAGATACCGCCACTGATGCTATTTCCTCAACACATAGCCCCAGTCCTCACAATCGCCACGTCAGGGATTGATTACTGCAACAAGTTCAACACAGGCCTCCAGTCCCAACCTTGTCCAAGCTCCTACAGGTGCAAAAGCC
>JASBQN010232164.1:0-11322 GCA_030265015.1 Desmognathus folkertsi
TTCATCTGTGTCTGGCTACTCTTCCTTTCACTCATTTTTGTGCTGTGTCGGTCTCATGCTGAGCTCCCTTTTACCTGTGGGCACGTGGTTCTCTGTGTAGCTCTTCTGTCAGTCTCTTGCTGTTCCATATTTCTCCCGCTTTGTGTGGTTGATGTCACACTGCTCCCTCCTTCACCCACTTCTTGCAGCTGCTGTCTCACTGCTCCTCCTTTCATCAGTTGTTGCGGCTTCTCGTTGCTCCCTCTGTTTCCCCAAGACCTCTCCATGCCCCTACCCCGGTTCAGTCCTCAGCCGGCGGGGCCTGGCCGCTCTGCCTACGCACACCCCAGTGAAACCCAAAATCCTGACCACTGCATATTCCACGTGCCTGTGACTATACTGCGAGTGTGCAGTGTGCCCGAATAAACTTTGCTTGGCTATACTACAACCTGTCTGAGACTTTCCCCACATCTGCGGGTGCACCAGCAAATAGATGGGCCAGAGAGGGACTTTGCCAGAACCGAAGCACAACGCAGAGCATCCTGAAATTTGTGCCTTACTGGATCTGTGGGAGACTGTCAGTAATCCCTCTCCCTCGTGCCGACAGGGTCTTTGCCAACCACACTCCAGTCATCCCCCGCCTCACGCAGGTGGTGGCAATGGGGTGCCCAGATACAGGGTGCCATACTTGCAGTCCCATCCAGAAAAGGTAACCTCCCACAGGTGGTGCTGTGATGGGGGTGAACCGAGGACCAGCAACCTCCCACCGGTCACCAGCAAGAAAAATTCAGTGCTAACTCCCAGAGGTGGTGCAAGCTTCCCTTTGTCAGGTCGCTTCACTCCTACTGTACTCCACATCCCTCCACACACAATTACTAAAATGGAATTGATATTCCTAAAAACAAACTGTGTCAGTCACATAACAGAGGAATTGAATTCACAAAATAACTAGGCCTTGTCTTAATTGCATTGATTTAATATTTCAATATATACCTTTGCCTGGCCCCCCTGTTTACACTGTGACTTTTTGGCACGGTTATTTTATAACATTAATATCTTATATCATTATATGTCACAAGTGTATTCATGGGAATTTTTATTTATTTTTATTTATTTATTTAAATGTTTTATATAGCGATGGCTACCGAAGTATTGCACCGCTGAGCAATTACAGTGATCATAAAAAGTTAAAAAACAGCATAGTCCCATGACCGAGGGGAGCAAACTCATGAGGAGCATGTGGTACTTTAATGTAAAAAGGCAAGTATCTCAGGTGATTTATAAAACTCAGAGCCGGGATGAAGGTAGGAGAGAAACTGTCAGAAGTTTTTGTTGTATGCATTCTCTCCTATGTCGAAACCCCAACCCTGCCAGCAATTTCACACTTACTTAATGAATGAAATTACATGTGTTGGGGTCACAGAGGACTTGGGGATATTCACTGGCATACCCAGAGCAAATATGTAATAGCAGAAGCTGCCACTTGTTGCTAGAGACTTGAGTTTGCATTTTGCCAAATAATGGTTAGTCCATCCTGGTCTCCCATGCCAAAGAGAGCAAAGGGACGTAGTCAACCTGCAAAGTAATTCTACCAGAGGTGCGCCATTTGTCTACTTGTCTCCCACAAGTGAAAAAGATTTAGGCAAAGCTATATTCAGAAAACAGAACTCTGAATGAAAGGGCACCTTACTATAAGCGTATCACACGCATATTTATATGCTAAACATCACATAAGAGACTTATGTTCGTGCAAAACATTTTTCTCATTTATTTTTTCAATATTTCATCATTATTTCATAGGACAAAATCCTTACAAAAAGAGACATAGACAATATTTTGACTCCACACAATTTGATTTCCAATATCTATCACTAACACAGTGAACATTGGATTAGACTTTCCACATTTTCTTATTGAAAAAAGGTACACATTTATTTAAAAACTAGACTACTATCACATTAGTGTCTAGTGCTTAAAACATGACTGCCGCTATATAGCTATATTTCGGGGATAACCCCTCTTCAGGCGTGCAGACATCTAAATTACATATTTTTCATACATATAAGAAGAAAACAACAAAACAAAAATAAAAAAAGGAAAAAAGAGAAAACCAAAGTTATAAATCATGTCAAATAGCACCAAAGACATAGAGTGCTCCGAAAAATGTGTACTAAAAGCTTACCCTTTTATGTGTATTGATGGAGTAATGCTTCTAAACAGACAAAAAAGGACAGGACATAATATATGTACAACATTTGCAAAGGCCTAAAGCCAGCACTCTATGGCTCTCAAGACTTCCATAAAAATATATTCAAGACCACTTACTTGTGTGAGAAAACACACGGCTAGAAACAACAAAAAAAGAAAGAAAAGAAAATCACAATCTACCACAAAACTAAGCTAGCTTAACCCATAGAATATGCGATAGTAATCTACTTACCACAAAAGCTGGGAAAGTAATCGAAGTAACGCCAGCCCGTTAGCTAGGGCGTGGTGAATACTGCGTGACAACCTTTCCGACTTTATAACATCAAATGCCGACATCTACATAGAAAGAGGACTACCGCAAAACCTCGTCTCAACCCTATCGAATAACAAGGAACGGGTGACCGAAACTCTGTCGAGCTTAGATATCGCTTCAACATGTGAATCAATAAGCGTATTTGTTTAAAAGTTCAAAATTATCCCAGCGCACCTTGACTTAACAACTTTGCATAGTTCTAAGAACCGATTGGTACAAATAGAGGCATCCAATGAATGGCCGCCATCTTAGTAGTTCCACCAATATCCACGGCTGAGGACCCTCTAAGGGACCGCAACACGGGTGTGATCAACAACTCGTAATTATAAATTGCACATATTGACGTGTAACTCGTACGAAGTTATGTGCGCATTATTGGTAATGGTTCCACCAAACATATTCGCAATATCCACCATGCGTATACATAACTAAGCCCCCTGGCCGCCATCTTTGTAGTTCCATCAATGTAATGCCAGGCGTACATTAGCTTATATAAAGCCACATACGGAACAAAATATCCCGAGCAGTTAGTCATATGTATGAGGTTAATTATAGCTTCAATATAATGAAATCACTTCCGATAAAAACTATATTTTGAAAGCACATGGTATTTAAGTAGTTGTTAATTTTAAAACAAACTAGCCACCATCTAGATAACTGCCATCTATGGATACCAGCGTAACTCGTCCATGATGATATTACCCAAAGCCGTTAATGCCAAAACGGGAGACAAAAAAACAAAGAAGCAGAAAACAAAAAACAAAACGGAGTCTTGAGAGACATTCTGAGTGCTTTACAATATATTACCTGTACTCTAGCGGGACATAGGTCAGACGGCTCCACTATCTTGCTTTATAAAAAGCAAGCCAATGACCAATCTTCGTTCAAACCATTGGGAGCCTGTGTTTGAAAGTCATAAATAAACCTGGCTTCTACCTGCAATAACATTCTTTCCATATTTCCTCCTCTCTGTGGTAGTTTGATAGCCTGCAACACACAAAACTGCAATTGTGCTACACGGTGATTACATAAATCAAAGTGTCTCGCTACCACCGATTTACTGTTTTTGCATCGAATATCACTACAATGCTTCTGAATACGGTGTCTAATTTCCTGTGTGGTCTGGCCTATATAATAGCGCCCACAAGGACATCTAATAAGATAAACTACATTTTCTGTACGACATGTGGCATAGGTGGAAAAATGCCACTTCTTTCCTGTTACTGGGTGATTAATATACGGGCCCTTGATAATGGAATTACAGCAATTGCAGGATAAGCACGGAAAGGTCCCTTTCCGTTTAGTGGATAAAACATTTTCCTCATCTTGTTTTTTTATGTCATTCTGTAAAATCCTATCTGCTAGGTTAGGCTGTCGTTTGTAAGCAATAGTGGGAAATGCTGGAATCAGTGGACCTACCACTGGATCAGTTTTAACTATAGGCCAATAAAGCTTGACCAGGCGTGCCAATTCCTGTGCCTGCTTTCCATATGTGGTTACAAATACCAAAGGGTCACTTTTAACAGGCTTTATCCGATAAGATAGCAGGGAAGATCTGTCTACATTCTGTACTTTATTAGATGCTTGTTCCAAAATAGCATGTGGATATCCCCTTTGAGACATAGAATTAATTAATTCGTCACTTTGTTCTTTAAAGACATCAGTGTCTGAATTAATACGTTTATACCGTAAAATCTGTGAATAAGGCATAGCATTCTTTACAGAACGAGGGTGGAAAGATGAGTAATGTAGTAGCATATTTGTATCAGTCGGTTTTTTATAAACTTTAAAGCTGAAAGAACCGTCTGCCAAGGTTATGAGGGTATCCAAGTACGCCACCTGTGTATGACCTATTGTATAGGTAATTTTTATTGTGGCATGAACTGTATTGAGATAATCCAAAAATTGTTGCAGTGAAGTTAAGTCATCTTGCCACACTAGCAGGATATCATCTATGTAGCGCAGGTAAAGACCAATCTTATCCGCCCATCTACTGTTGTATATATGTATTTCTTCCCAGTGTGTCATGAAAACATTTGCATAACTGGGTCCAAATTTGGCGCCCATCGAGGTGCCCTGTTGCTGGCAAAAAAATTTTTTTTGGAATCTGAAATAATAATGATACAGTACAAAAGTCAATAGGGATCTAAAAAAGGCTGGATGCACATCTGTAACATGATTGCTCTCTAACGAAGTACATGCTGCTTCAATGCCTTCCGAGTGTGGTATATTCGTGTATAGGGCATTTATATCAATGGTACATAGAATGGTATTTGGAGATTCACTGGCCCAAGATTGTAACTTAATAAGTAAGTCAGTTGTGTCTTTAACAAAAGATTTAGCACAAGGAACGCATCTCTTAAGAAAATCATCAATATATGTTGAAATTGGCTCAAAAAGTGAATCGATTGCACTCACAATCGGGCGACATGGTGGATTATTCAGATCTTTGTGGATTTTTGGTAAGCCATACAATATGGGAATCCTAGGATGACTTTTCATCAGATATTTCTGTGTTCTTTCAGTAATCCAACGATTATCAACAGCCTCCTGTATTAGCTCTTGTAACGCTCGACTTAGGGCCTCTGTAGGATCTTGATCAATAGGTTTATAGGTGGATATGTCATTAAGTTGTCTGTGCATTTCCATCACGTATTTGACCCGGTCCATCACTACTACAGCCCCTCCCTTGTCCGCCCTTTGTGTAACAATATATGGATGTGTTTTCAATATTGTCATTTCTTTTTTCTGTTGAACAGACAAATTATGGTATATATGTTTAGAAGGAGTCCATTTAGTCAATTCTTTAGTGACTGTTTGCTGGAATGTATCAATGGATCTATTGACCACTGTCGGACTGAAAATGCTCTTTGGAGAAAATTCTTTGTAAGGACAAGTTTCATTCATAGATTCAGGTTGTAATGAAAAAAACACTTTAAGTTGTAGTTTCCTAATCAATTTTTGCATATCAACATGTAAATCAAACGCACGGTTGGACTGTGTTGGAACAAAAGACAAGCCCTTAGCTAATAGACTATTCTGTACTGGTGTCAATGTAACTGATGAGATGTTAACTACCTGGGTGGCCTGTCTCGTAAGACGCGCTTGTCTTTCTCTGTGCTGTTGTCTTTGCCTTTTACCGCGCCTCCTCCTCCCCCTCCTTGTCTCTGCCTGATGGCTGCCTCTAAAAAACGCTGTCTTTCTGTTGGATCTACCCTTCTACTGGGTCCTGGTCTATTACTAGGCGAAGGTCGAGGAGTATCTTCCTCAATTGATGAATCAGTTGGGGGCTCTGAACTATCCGAAGGATTCGGGTTTATTTTCTTACGTATAACTTCCTGTTGTTTTGGTTTAGGTAAGAATTCAAACCAGTTGTACACTTGGTCGTGGGTGTAATCATAGACATCACGTTTGAATTTACGAATCTTGCCTTTCTCGATATCAGCCCTATGAGCTGATATAATTTCGTCAATGACTTCTAAGGTACTAGTCCACTCTTCTAATGACTTATCCAATTTTAATGCTTCTTCCGTTTTTTTAATTTCACTCTGAATCTCATTAAGTTCTATTTGTAATTCTTCTATAGTCAAGAGAATGAGATCCAAAGAAGCTTTATTCAAAATCGTGCCTTTGATCTACATGTAGATATGCAAAAATTGATTAGAAAATTACAACTTAAAGTGTTTTTTTCATTACAATCAGAACCCATGAATGAACCTTTGCCTTACAAAGAATTTTTTCCTAAGAGTATTTTTAGCCCGACAGTGGTTAATAAATCAATTGACACATTTCAGCAAACAGTCACTAAGGAATTGACTAAATGGGTTCCACCTGATCATATATACCATAATTTGTCTGTTCAACAAAAAAAAGAGATGACAACATTGAAAACACATCCGTACATTGTTACACAAAGGGCGGACAAGGGAGGAGCTGTAGTAGTGATGGATCGTGTTAAATATGTAATGGAAATGCACAGGCAACTTAATGATACATCTACCTATAAACCTATTGATCAAGACCCCACAGTGCCTTTAGGTCGAGCGCTACAGGAATTAATACAGGAGGCTGTTGATAATCGTTGGATTACTGAAAGAACACAGAAATATTTGGTAAAAAGCCATCCTAGAATTCCCATACTGTATGGCTTACCAAAAATCCACAAGGATCTTAATAATCCACCATGTCGCCCGATTGTGAGTGCAATTGACTCACTCTTTGAGCCTATTTCAGCATACATAGACGATTTTCTTAAGAGATGTGTTCCTTGTGCTAAATCTTTTGTCAAAGACACTACTGACTTACTTATAAAGTTACAATCGTGGGCTAGTCAATCTTCAAATACCATTCTATGTACCATTGACATTAATGCCCTATATACAAACATACCACACTCGGAAGGCATTGAAGCAGCATGTACTTCCTTAGAGAGTAACCATGTTACAGATGTACATCCAGCCTTTTTCAGATCTTTGCTAACTTTTGTACTTTATCATTATTATTTCAGATTTCAGAATAATTTTTTTTGCCAACAACAGGGTACTTCGATGGGCGCCAAATTCGGGCCCAGCTATGCAAATGTATTTATGACACATTGGGAAGAAATACATGTTTACAACAGTAGATGGGCTGATAAGATTGGTCTTTATCTGCGCTATATAGATGATATCCTGTTAGTCTGGCAGGATGATTTGATCTCATTGCAGGAATTTCTGGACTATCTGAATACAGTACATGCCACAATTAAAATCACCTATACAATAGGTCCTGCACAGGTGGCGTACCTAGATACCCTCATAACCTTGGTAGACGGCTCTTTTAACTTTGAAGTGTACAAAAAACCAACTGACACAAACATGCTATTACATTATTCATCTTTTCATCCCCGTTCTGTAAAAAATGCTATGCCTTATTCACAGATTTTACGGTACAAGCGTATTAATTCGAACACCGATGTCTTTAAAGAACAAAGTGATGAGTTAATTAATTCTATGTCTCAGAGGGGATATCCCCATGCTATCTTGGAACAAGCATCCAATAAAGTACAGAATGTAGATAGATCTACCCTGTTATCCTACCGGATAAAGCCTGCTAAAAGTGACCCTTTGGTATTTGTAACCACATATGGAAAGCAGGCACAAGAATTGGCACGTTTAGTCAAGCTGTATTGGCCCATCGTTAAAACAGACCCAGTGGTAGGTCCACTGATTCCAGCATCTCCCACTATTGCTTATAAACGACAGCCTAACTTAGCAGACAAGATTTTGCAAAATGATATTAAAAAACAAGATGTGGAGAGTGTTTTATCCACTAAACGGAAAGGGACCTTTCCGTGTTTATCCTGCAATTGTTGCAATTCCATTATAAAGGGCCCGTATATTAACCATCCGGTAACAGGAAAGAAATGGTACTTTCCGAACTATGCCACATGTCGTACAGAGAATGTAGTCTATCTTATCAGATGTCCCTGCGGGCGTTACTATATAGGTCAGACCACGCAAGAAATTAGACACCGTATTCAGAAGCACTGTAGTGACATCCGTTGTAAAAACAGCAAATCGGTGGTAGCGAGACACTTTGATTTATGTAATCACCGTGTAGCACAATTGCAGTTTTGTGTATTACAGGCTATCAAATTACCGCAGAGAGGAGGAAATATGGAAAGAATGTTACTGCAAGTAGAAGCCAGGTTTATCTATGACTTTCAAACACAGGCCCCCAATGGTTTGAATGAAGATTGGTCACTGACTTGCTTTTTATAAATAGTGGAGTAGAGCCGTCTGACCTATGTCCCGCTGTAGTATATGGTAATACATTGTAAAGCACTCATAATGCCTCTCAAGACTCCTTTTCTGTTTTATATTCTCTGTTTTTTTTGTTTTTTTATCATTTGTTTTTTCTGTTTCTTGGTTTTTGACGACAATAGCTACAATACCGTGGTTGTTGTGTTACAATTATAGCTATAGATGTTAACTACTAAGATGGCGGCCATCTGTTATTAGAGTGAACAATTTATGTAAATTAACGATGGTTTTTTACTCTTATGATTATGTATGAATGTCAATCGTGGTGATGTATAAGTACTGTTTTAACGCTTCGACGAAGTCTAATTACACATGATACAGATTGGTCCGCGTTTTTTTGCTACTTTCAACTGAATACAACATTATTGTTTTGGAGTTAGAATAAACCACATAAATATTACAGGTTGTCTTTTACCATAAGATATTTGTTACGCCTATATGATATATGAATGTCAATCGCGATGAAGTGTAAGTCTAGTTTTTGCGTTTAGGCGCACTTTTATCACATATGATGCAGATAGATTTACGGTTTTGCTACTTCCAATTGAATACAATATTATTGTTTTGGAACTATAAAGAATCACACCTATATTACGTGTTGTTTTAACTATAAGATATTTGTTACGCCTGTACTGCGTTTCATGAAAGGTTTTGGGTATTTCTATAGTTGGAACTACAAAGATGGCGACCTTTGAGCGTGTTTATTTAATACACGTTTGAACTAAGAATATGTTCGGTAGAACCGTGGAGAACACGGTGCAAATATTGTGAGCAAGTATGATCTTCATACATAAATATGTGGAGCATATAGGTATGATCTGTTTTGTTACGCCCATGTTGCGTTTTACAGTAGTGTTTTATGCCTTAGGCATCGTTACAGCTGAAACTACAAATATGGCGACCATTTAAGAATCTTTTTCACTGTTTGCTCTGTTTGCATCGATAGATTCAATTCTTGTCCTCTCGTGCTGTGTGCACTGGTATGTGTATCGGTTTATGCATATGCGCGTGTTCCATGTGTGCTCATGTGGTATTCCAGTTGACAGGAGTTTGTGCTCCATTCTGTTTTTCATTTGAATTAGAGTCGGGATGTTTCCTTAGAAGTCCTCTTTCTATGTAGATGTCGTTATTTGGCGCTATAAAATCAGGCAATTAGCTACGGAGTCTTTACCACGCCCTTGCCACCGGGCCGGGGAAACTTTGTTTTCTTTCCTAAATATTCGGTGAGTAGACTATTGCTATGTATTTTCACGGTTTTGGCTAATCTAGGTATGCTGCTGATTGTGATTTTTCTTACCTTCTCGTTTTTTTTGGTTTCTAGCCGTGTGTTTTCCCACACAAGTAAGTGGTTTTCAGTATTTTTCATGGTAGTCTTGAGAGCCATAGAGTGCTGGCTTTAGGCCATATGGGAAAAGTTGTACATATATTATGTTCTGTCCTTTTTTTCGTTTTTTAGAAGCATTATCCCATCATTACACACAGAAGGGTAAGCTTCAGGACACATTTTTTGGAGTAACTCTATGTCCAAGAATATATTTGGCATGATTTATAATTGGAGTTTTTTCTTTTTTTCCCTTTTCTTTTTTTTGGTTGTTGTTTTTCTTACATGTATGTAAAATATGTTATTCAGATGTCTGCACGCCTGAAGAGGGGTTTTCCCCGAAATATAGCTATATAGCGGCAGCCATTTTTAACCACTAGACACTAAATTGATAGTAGTCTAGCTTTTTAATGTGTGTTTTTGTTAACAAGAAAAATGTGGAAAGTCCAATCCAATGTTCAATGCGATAGAGATATACATTGGAAATCATATTGTGGAGAGTGAAAAATATTGTCTATGTCTTTTTTGTAAGGATTTTGTCCTATGAAATAACGATTAAATATTGAAAGATAAAATAATAAATGAAAATTTTGGAATGATCAACAAGTTCATGTGATGTTTTGTATATAAATGATGCGTGTGATACGCTTGTAGAAAGGTGCCCTTTCATTCAGTGTTCTATTTTCTGAATATAGTTCTGACTATGCTCTTTTCACTTGTGGGAGACAAGTAGACAAATGGTGCACCTTAGTAAGAATTAATTTGCAGGTTGACTGATCTCTCTTTGCTCTATTGGATACTACTGCAGCTGACTTGGCAGGGAAAGCTGCTGAAGTAGACACGGAATTACAAAAAGTCCAATAGTTACAAGCAGAGCTGGCTCAAGCATGAACTGATCTGGCTGCTGAAAGAGCAGCAAGTGTAGATAGTACTACAGAATTAGGGAAATTGAGACGGCAAATAGCTGACCTAGAACAGGCTGAAAGGCATCATGTGGCTCGACAAACCCGAATCCAGGAACACAGTGATTAGCTTAGAACCCAATGTGCCAAATTGCAAGCTGAATTGGGGACATTTACCACAGATCATGTGGCTAGCGCCATCCAAAGAGATGCCTCTGCCCAAGAATTAGCTAGGTTTAGAACTACGGTAGGTAATCTGTCCCAAGAAAAGTCCTCTCAGGAGCAAGTTATGAGGTCCTTAAGGGAAAGGCATACTATGTCCGAGCATGATTTGGCGGAAGCCAATAATGCTGCAGGAACATATAGGAGTGAAAGGGACTTCCATGTGAATCAGAATAGGTTGTTGTCACAACGGGTGAACACACTAGAAGTGGTGGTAGCCTGATATACTAATGAAGTGAGCAACCTGAAAGCAGAAAAGGCTCAGCTACAAGGACAAGCAAGTAAAATCCCTGAACTGGAATTGCAGGTCAGAGAACTGCAAAGACTCAGAGAGATTCCTCTTCTTAGGACTTTCCCTGATCCACCTGTTATTCTCTCAACTGAACCAGTATCCACTTTTAGTTTGTGAGGAACACAGATGGCCACTGGGATTTATATGTGCACCAGGAGATTCTAGATTTGTGGGTGGAATCTGGCAGTTGGAGTTAGGGAGCCTTTCTGTACAGATCTGCACAATAAGTACCTGCACAATAAATAAGTGTTTGCTTTATCTCATTGACTGGCCTTTTCCGT
>JASBQN010243225.1:0-11059 GCA_030265015.1 Desmognathus folkertsi
AATTAACTATTTGGTATTCGTCCAAATACTAAATTTGGTATTAGGTACAGCCCTAATTAACACTATTAGGAGAGCACTAGAAGCGGATGATGCTCAATTGCTTCAGGGCTGAAATCAGCATAATGCTGTCTAAATTCAGGTACTTGTGATCTTTGGTAATACATCTTTTTCTTGACTACTAATTTTTTCAGTTGAATTTGCCCACTTTAAACTAATCCCTATATATTCAGAAAACATTCATGTACATAGATAGGATTAAATATATCATTTCATCCTACAGTGTGTGCAGGTTAACAAAAGTTTATGTTGAACCAAAGATGTGTTGACTTGAAGGTAGCCAATATTTTCCTATGTTGACCAATGTGACAATGAGGAACCGACAAAAGCTTAAATTGAGCTAAAATCTGACATTTGTAACCCTATCCTAAACAACTTGCAATAGATGTTGTTTTATAATTTTCTTTAACTTTAAAATTGGTCATTGCTGGATAATTTGTAACTGCATCAGTGAAACTCTCCACATCTTAGTCCCTTAGACTTGCCGTTTGTTTCTAAACCTACCTGTCTATTTAAAAGTTAGTTGAAAGCAAGATAAAGTTATGTGCCGCTCCACAAATTATTCAAAAAACAAAGTCCAAGAATTTTTTTTTCATGAAAATGAATAATGCAAAAACGAAAAAAACTTATGTTTTTTAGAAAAATATCTGATTTTATTTTGTTTTACAAAAAATGCATTTTGCAAATGTGCAAGTGAACACCAAACTAAACAGAAGACCAGTGATAAAAAAAGAAGTAAAAGTGTGTCCAACCTGTGTTGGGCACAGGGGGGGGTCTCCTCAGCCGAGGAATACGCCCCAAACACAGAGAACGCCAACGCGTTTCACACTGAAAAGTGCTTCTTCCAAGGGCTGGTACAATGAAAAACTAAATGTCTTTGGAGAAACAAATTTTGAAAACGGGCCCCTGCGAAGGAAAATTGCCCGTAAATGAATGCATCATGCCCAAAGCTTGCAAGCAGGTGAATGCGAGTCACCGCACCCAGTAATCATAAGCAAGATGAAAGACATAAAAAAAGGACTCAATGTAAGGAGAGCTGTTAGCAAAACCATGCGCCATCTTAGAATGGTGAAAAACGAATACACAGCATATACATCAATGATGCAAATAACAATCATGAGAGAAAAATATGAAAAATAAACCCACGTTAAACAGGAAATGAACAAGAAACATTTCAAAACAAAATTGACATAAAAGAGTATCTTATACGTGTACCCCAAAAAACAGTTAGTCTCTTTCTAGGCATTTCACGATTCATTCCTAAAATGTACATGAAAAGAGCAAAAACCGCATGAACATGGACAAGAAATACACACCAGATCGATGATGGAGTCCTACTGTAAACTGAATGAAAAAAACACATAGCATTGATACACAAAATAGGTACACATAGAAATCTATGTCTCCTGTGTGCATGTTACATATTCGTATCACTGCCCAAAATAAAACTGTAGCAATAAAGAAGACCAAAGAAGAGGGATATGTGAAAAAATGAAAAAATGAAAAAGCGCACATATATAAACCATGCTGCATGGGGGTCAAGAAGCAAGGTACCTAGTCAGAGTGGAACATTCAAAACACAATTCGTGTATCAAATCAATCCTGTGTATACAAAGGTGAGTCTACACAGATAATAGTAGCATGAACCAAAATATTGGCAAGAGTAACGAAAAATGGAGATATAAATGTACACTTTAGAAAAAACATAACATGCTAAAAATATACAAAAAACATACAGATAACAGAAGGGCGTACAGAAAAAAGTATGTGCGCCAGAATAAAAAAGGAGAGTAACAGAAAAACACGACATGTAACTTGAAAAATGATAAACAGAACCAACATACAAAAACGGTATATACAAGATGATCCAGAAATACTGCAAGGGAAGCTTGAAACTAATCAAGTCCACATGTTTAGTCAGTTAGCCAGGAAAACATGCAGGTCTTTATCTTTGTTGAGACCGTACTCAACTGCACGTGTTCTTAAAATGATTTGGGTTTCAATTTGGCGTAGTTTGAGGAGTCGGTTACCTCCACGAATCCCTGTAAAAATTTGTCTCAAACCAACAAATTTCAAAAGACTAGAGTCTGAGTTATGTACATCAAAAAAATGCATGGCAACAGGTGATTTAGGGTCCTTAATGTTGATGGACCTGATGTGTTCCGATACTCGTTCAAAAGTCTGACGCTTGGTGCTGCCAATATAGACCTTATTGCAGGGGCACAGCAAAGCATACACAACAAAAGTAGATTTGCAATTAATAAAAGAGTGTATCTTAATGGTAGTAAATTGTCTGTGCTTAATTTCATAAGTGCGGTGCAGTGCATAATCGCAATAGTTGCAGTCGTTGCAACGAAAAAAGCCCTTGGCTTCTGAATTAAGCCACGTCTTGGCAATAGGTGCAGTGACGAGGCTAGGGCAAAGTAAGTTTCTGATAGTCTGTGCTCTTCTGTAAGTTATAGAAGGGGCTGGTCCTAAAAAGGTACCAAGATCTGAATCTTGTAATAAAAGGTGCCAATGCTTACTCATGATACTGGACAATTGGTAGTTGTTAGGTGTAAAAGTGGTCGTAAAACGAACTGTTTCATCATTAGGAGTTCTTTTGGGATTAACTTGTAGTAAGGCAGTCCTATCTCTAGAACTTGTACGTTTCAAATTGTTATCGAGACTTTTCTTGTCATAGCCCCGATTGATAAACCTTTGATAGACTTGATTAAGTTGGATATTACACACATCAGTTTCGCTACAGGCCCTCTTGGCCCTTAGAAATTCCCCAAAGGGGATATTTGCAATGGTGCGTTTAAGATGTGCACTGTGTGGATGTAGAACTGAATTAACAGCTGTATCCTTACGATACATTCTACTATGAAGCATGTTGTCTTTTACGTAAAATAAAATATCCAAAAAGGGCATCTCAATCTGACTGCAGGTCATTGTCAATTCGATGTTAAAAGAGTTGTCATTAAGAAACAATACATATTCATGTAGCAGTTCAATAGACCCTTCCCAAACCACAATAATGTCGTCAATGAATCTAGACCACAGTTGAACATGTTCCAAAAAATCATCTGCCAGAGAACACCAAGCATGTTCTTTCTCAAAGATGCCCATAAATAGATTGGCAAATGATGGCGCAAATTTAGTGCCCATAGCTGTCCCGCATAATTGAAGATAATATTCATGATTAAACAAAAAAACATTGTGAGTGAGGATGAATTTCATCATCTCAAGCAACATACAATTATGTGCAAGATAGCTGGCAGATCGTGTGTCCAAATATTTTTTAACAGCAGCTAAACCCTTGTCATGTTCAATACACGTATATAGGGAACGTACATCTAGAGTAACTAGCCACATGTTATCATTCCATGTTACGCCATTGAGTTTATTCAGAGCATCCGTAGAGTCTCTAAGATATGAAGGCAAAGATTTGACAAAAGTGATAAGAAACTTATCAATGAATTCACTAAGTTTCTCAGTTAAGGAATCAATTCCAGACACTATGGGTCTGCCCTCTGGTGGTCTGCGGGGTTTATGAATTTTGGGCAAGAGATGTAGCACAGCCATTTTAGGATAAGCAACAGTGAGATATCTGAATTCATCATTGTTAATGAGACCCTCAGTGTTCCAATTCCTTAACAAAATATCAAGGACAGTTTTGTATGTTTTAAGGGGATTAACAGTTAATTTGCAATAATTATTAGCATCACTCAGTTGCCTCAAACCTTCTTTAAGATACATTTGTATATCCATTATAACAATATTACCTCCCTTGTCTGCCTCCCTGATGACTATGGAGGAGTCACCACGGAGGTTTTCAAGGGCAGTTTTCTCACCATAGCTTAGATTGGTGGGTTTCTTACTCAATCTCTGTCTATTAACAGCATATACATCATTCACAACTGCCTTGTGAAAGATATCAATGACGTTATCCTTAGACATAGGTGGAATAAACATGGACTTTGGTTTAAAACCGCTGTCAGGCGATTGGGTGGTGTCAATATCTAAATCCTGTATGGTATCTGAGAGCTCAAGTTCTTGACTCCCATCATCAGAAAGGTTAGTCAGAAAATTTATGTCAGCAATATCCTGGACAGATAGAGGAGATATTGGAATGTTGGCAATGCTGGATCTCGGATTGCCCTCATAGTTGAGAAAAAACTTTCTCAATTTCAAAATTCGATTAAACTTGAACAGGTCAATTTCAATGAGTGTGGGGTCCCACATGGGTGTGGGACAGAAAGATAGGCCTCGCTCAAGAACGCTGACTTCCATATTATTCAATTGCCTTTTTGATAAATTAATAACTAGCGATTCTTCCTTGGTAGGCGTGGAGGAAGTGGATTCTTGGAGCGTGTGATTGCTCCCTGTTGGTTCCCCCCTGCCTTGCCCGATATTGTGGTTCCTATGATGTTTCCTTCCCCCTCGATGGTTTCGTCTCGATTTTCTACAGTAACACTTGCTTCTATTGCAGTGGAACTGACCCCTGGTCGGGCTGTCACCTCCTGCCCCCGGGGTCTTGAGGGCGGAGGTTGCTTGTTTCCCTGTTGGAAGCGATGAAGTTCATCCAGGAAATTGCTCCTGGGAGGAGGAGAAGTAGAAGTGGATTGCCTGTTGGCTTCGTCTTCACTCACATCAGATTCTGAAATATCTGAACCCTCATCTATTACAATGTCAGTGTTGGAACCAGTGTTGGGTGCTGGAGTGGGGACATTTCTGTAAAACTCATCATATTTTTTGGCAAATGTATAAATGCGCCCAATGGCATAGTCCCTTTCATCCCGTGCAAATTTCCTCTTCTTCCTAGCACGTATAATCTCTTGAAACTCATCTAGTTTCTTGTCATATGTCACATAATTACGTCTCGCCACATCGCCAAAATTGGCCTGTTCAATTTCAGATTTAATGACATTCATTTTACGCTCAGCTTCTACTCGTATTCTTTCTGCTTGTGCAATTAACATTACAATCATGTTGCTGCTGGCAAAATGTGAGTTTTCATCCCATGCATTGGCTTCCTCCAAATTAGTATCCTCTGGGGGTGGAAAAATAAGGATGCGTAATCCCCTAGGGACACGCTTCACTTCCAGATATTTTTTCAAACTCGCCACCTCCCACCATTTAGAGCATTCTTTTTTAGAAATTTTTTCCAGCTGCCAAAATAGTTGTTGTGGTGTTTTTACAGTATTTTTGCCATTAGAATTCTCGCTGGGAGCATTAGTGCTCGGACCAGTGGGACTGATAGAAAATGTACTTTCTAATAAGGCCTCACGTTTGGCTGCCGAGTTGGCCATAATGGTGTGGTGTAATGAACAATCAACAATGGACTGCACAAACAAGAAACAAAAAATATAAAAAATAATAATAGACAAAAAAGAAGAAAAAGACAAAATCCTTTGGAAAAAATGCATGAGTAAAGAAAAGAAAAAACAAAAGTCGCAAAAAATATTTCTAGCAAAAGAGTTTGAGAAAAAAGAACAGGGGGGAGATAGAAAAGGGAAGTGAGCCCTCCGGCACACTTACCTCCGCACTCAACCTCACCAATGAAGTAGATGTCCGTCCTCAAAATAGAAAGCTGGAAATGATATCCATAACCAAGGAAACGGGACCATCCAGCGTCGTTTCCTCCACGGGGCACAAGTTGTCCAGTGTTTGTCTGTAGGGTATGCACTACTGCATATGCATACTTATCTTGATCCGAGCGGAAAAGCTCAAGCTACTAGATGCCACAGTTAAGTTTATGCTGAGTGCATAAATGAGACCAAAAAGATCCTTTCTTTGTATATATCAATGATGCTGGTTCCTCTAGCAAAAACATGAGGAAAGGAATGGGTGCTGAAGGGAACCGCACAAGGGTGCAGCCGGCGTGCACCGCTGCAGCCGTGGGAGCAGGCACTGAACAAAGGCACACCAGCACCGATGTGCAGAAACCAAGAAGATGAAAACAAAATAAAGTTATGTGCCGCTCCACCAGTTATACAGATTCAAAGAACAAAGTCCAAAAAGATTTTCGGTAATCAAAAAAACGAATGATGCAAAAACGAAAAAGTATACGTTTGTTTGGAAAAATATCTGATTTTATTTACAAAAAATGCATTTCGCAAATGTACAAGTGAAAAACCAAACCAAACAAAAAACCAATAGTGAAAAGAAAGGTAAAAGTGTGTCCAACCAATGTTGGGCACAGGGGGGGTCTCCTCAGCCGAGGAATGCGCCCCAAACACAAGGAACGCCGACGCGTTTCGCACTGAGAAGTGCTTCTTCTAAGGGCTGATACAATTAGAGGCTGAATACCAATGAAAAAAACAGAGTTTAGGACACGGGCCCCTTCAAGGGAGATCCGCCCGTGAATGAAAGCATCATGCCCCAGAGCTTGCAAGCAGGCGAGTGCGAGTCGCCGCGCACAGTGTTCATAAAACAGAGTACAGAACATAAAAGAAGGACTCGGTTCAAAGAGATCAATTGGCAAAACCATGCGCCATCTTGAAAGGATAACAGGTAAATGCAAAACCTGCGTCTAGAATACAAATAACAGTCATAAAGCAAAAATATATAAGTCTGCAAAAAAGGAAATGGTGAATGGGCATTTAAAAACAGTCAATGTCCATACATGCATGTACACAGAAAATATGTGAACCATGTGGGTGTGGACGGTGTATACGCACCAGACCGAGGATAGAATCCTGCTGTAAACAAAACGAGAAAAGGAAATGAACATTTGAACACACAGTAGGTGCGCATCAACATATTGGTTTCCTAAGAAAGTATACCACTGTGCAGAGTCAGACCAAATGACATTGACATGAAGATTTGACAATATGAAAAAATGAAAAACGTACGTAAATGGTAGCATGCTACCTGGAAGGCATGAGGAGCAAGATACCTGCTCTAACATATACAGCACAATGGCTTAATGCAGACAATCTCTGAGCAAAAAATGCAAATAAGTGCACACAATGATATTATTCGCATCATAGGTCTTATAAAGAGAGTAATCAAAAAAAGGGGGATTAGAGTATTAGCAAAAATAGAAAACAACAAACAAAAAATATGTAAAAAATATGAAAAATATATATGTATACCTGAAAGAATGGACATAACATACATAAAAATGCACAGAACACAAAAAAACAGAAAAAAGCGCACAGAAAAAGATATGTGCACATGAATAATGTAAAAGTGTGCCAAAAAGAAATATGTGTTGACAAAAAATAATAATAATTAGGACCAATTTACAGAAACAATATATGCAAGAAAGTCTAGAAATGCTGCTGAGGAAGCTTGAAGGTTGTCATGTCCACATGCTTAATCAGTTGGCCAGGAAAACATGCAGGTCCTTATCCTTGTTGAGACCATACTCAACTGCACGTGTTCTCAAAATAATTTGGGTTTCAATTTGACGTAATTTGAGGAGTCGGTTGCCTCCACGAATCCCTGTGAAAACTCGTCTCAGTCCAACAAATTTCAGAAGACTGGAGTCTGAATTGTGTACATCAAAAAAATGCATGGCAACAGGTGATTTGGTGTCCTTGATGTTGATGGACCTAATATGCTCAGATATTCGTTCGAAAATCTGACGCTTGGTGCTGCCAATATAGATCTTGTTACAGGGGCACAGCAAGGCATACACAACAAAAGTAGATTTGCAATTAATAAATGAGTGTATCTTGATAGTAGTGAATTGTCTATGCTTGATTTCAGAAGTGCGGTGAAGTGCATGATCGCAATAATTGCAGTCATTGCAGCGGAAGAAACCCTTAGCTTCTGAATTAAGCCACGTCTTGGCAATAGGAGCAGCGACGAGGCTGGGGCAAAGTAAATTTCTAATGGTCTGCGCTCTTCTGTAAGTTATAGAAGGGACAGGTCCCAAGATGGTACCAAGATCTGAATCTTGTAAGAGGAGGTGCCAGTGTTTGCTCATGATGCTAGACAAGTGGTAGTTGTTACATGTGAAAGTGGTCGTGAATCGAACTGTTTCATCATTAGAGATTCTTTTGGGGTCAACTTGTAATAAAGCAGTTCTATCTCTAAAATGTGTACGTCTCAAATTGTTGTCAAGAGTTTTCTTGTCATAGCCCCGGTTAATAAACCTCTGATAGGTTTGATTAAGTTGGGTGTCACAAACAGAGGTTTCACTACAGGCTCTCTTGGCCCTCAAAAATTCCCCAAATGGGATGTTTGCAATGGTGCGTTTGAGATGTGCACTGTGTGGATGTAGAACTGAATTGACAGCTGTGTCCTTACGATACATTTTACTTTGGAGCATGTTGTCTTTCACATAAAATAAGATATCCAAAAAGGGGATCTCAATTTGACTGCAATTCATTGTTAGTTCGATATTAAAAGAGTTGTCATTGAGAAACAATACATATTCGTGAAGCAATTCAATGGACCCTTCCCAAACCACAATAATGTCATCAATGAACCTGGACCACAACTGGACATGTTCCAAAAAATCATCTGCCAGGGAGCACCAAGCATGTTCTTTCTCAAAAATGCCCATGAACAGATTGGCAAAAGATGGTGCAAATTTAGTGCCCATGGCTGTCCCGCATAATTGGAGATAATACTCTTGATTAAACAAAAAAACGTTATGGGTAAGGATGAATTTCATCATCTCTAGCAACATACAGTTATGTGCGAGATAGCTGGCAGATCGTGTATCCAAATATTTTTTAACAGCAGCTAAACCCTTTTCATGTTCAATACATGTATATAAGGAAGGTACATCAAGAGTAACTAACCACATGTTATCATTCCATGTTACACCATTGAGTTTATTAAGAGCATCCGTAGAGTCTCTGAGATATGAAGGCAACGATTTGACAAAAGTGATGAGAAACTTGTCAATAAATTCACTGAGCTTCTCAGTTAGAGAATCGATACCAGACACTATAGGTCTGCCCTCTGGTGGTCTGCGGGGTTTATGGATTTTAGGCAAAAGATGCAACACAGCCATTTTGGGATAAGCAACAGTGAGATACCTAAATTCATCGTTGTTAATGAGACCCTGAGTGTTCCAGTTTCTCAACAAAGTATCAAGAAGGGTTTTATATGTTTTGAGGGGATTAGCAGCTAGTTTACAGTAGCTGGTGGCATCACTCAATTGCCTCAGACCTTCTTTGAGATACATTTGCATGTCCATTATAACAATATTACCCCCCTTGTCTGCCTCCCTGATGACTATGGAGGAGTCACCACGGAGGTTTTCGAGGGCAATTTTCTCACCATGGCTCAGATTAGTAGATTTCCTGCTCAATTTTTGTCTGTTAACAGCGTATACATCATTAACAACTGCTTTGTGAAAGATATCGATGACGTTATCTTTGGACATGGGTGGGATGAACATAGATTTAGGTTTAAAACCGCTATCAGGCGATTGGGTGGTGTCAATACCTAGATCCTGTATGGTTTCAGAAAACTCAAGTTCTTCCCTCCCATCATCAGAGAGATTGGTCAAAAAGTTTATGTCAGCAATATCCTGAATAGATAAAGGAGATATTGGAGTGTTGGCAATACTAGATCTCGGATTGCCCTCATAGTTGAGGAAAAACTTTCTCAGCTTCAGGATCCGGTTGAATTTGAACAAATCAATTTCGATGAGCGTGGGGTCCCACGCTGGTGTGGGACAGAAGGATAAACCATGCTCAAGAACGCTGACTTCCATATGATTCAATTGTCTATTTGATAGGTTGATGACTAGTGATTCTTCCTAGGTTGATGACTAGTGCCTGCTCCCACGGCTGCAGCGGTGCACGCCGGCTGCACCTTGTGCGGTTCCCTTCAGCACCCACCCCTTTCCTTATGTTTTTGCTAGAGGAACCAGCATCACCGACATATATAAAGAAAGGATCTTTTTGGTTTCATCTATGCACGCAGCATAAACTTAACTGTGGCATCTAGTAGCTTGAGCTTTTCCGCTCGGACCAAGATAAGCATGCATATGCAGTAGTGCATATCCGACAGACTTTCACTGGATAACTTGTGCCCCGTGGAGGAAACGACGCTGGGTGGTCCCGCTTCCTTGGCTGAGGACATCACTTCCAGCTTTCTACTTTGAGGACGGACATCCACTCCATTGGTGAGGTTGAGTGTGGAGGTAAGTGTGCCAGAGTGCTTACTTGCCTCTTTTTTCTCCCCCTGTCTAATGATTCCAGTAGCTTCATCTGCATGTAATTGCTTACAATAAAATCTCAGTGTTCATTGCATTGGTGGTTTATAGCCTCCGGTTCTCTGCATAGATTTGCCCTTCAGAGAGTCAAAGTTAGTTTGACACTGCTGGTCAGTTAAACTACTTCTAGGCACCTAGGCGGAGAGGTGAATACCTCCTTTCCTCATCCCACCGATTTGCCCACGGAAACTCATCACTTGTGCTACCTATGCAAAAGTATCACTCAAGAACATTAAAGTAAAGCTACAACCAATTAAAACAGAATAAGAACTAGTGTAAGAGATAATCAGTATGAGACATAGGAAGAATGAGTCTGAAGATCTGAGTTAACGTATTACTCCCACCAACCGGGTTTTGGCCATCAGAAGCTAGAAAATATTTACGTATTCGGAGGCTGATTGACAAAGCAGTTATATGCTGTCTTAACTTTACGACTGATGTAACTCCCATTAACAACAATGGGAGTTACGCCAGTCGTAAATTTAAGACAGCACGTAACTGCTTTGCGAATTTGCCCCTGGGTGCATATCCAATTCTTAGAACTACATGTTGGGCTGGTTCAGTTACAGATCGGCTACCTACATGTCTTTCACACTAGGTTTCCAATTCATTATATACATACAAGATAAACGATTTTATTTAAAAAGCGCAATTTTTGAAGTTATATATTTGTATTTGAGTATTTTGAAGTCTGGAGGAGTAAAGCGTAAACCTAGCCACTCAAAGTCAAGTTGCCAGCCCATTTTTTTATGTAACCTCTCAGGGGATTTAGGAGACTCTGACAGTAGTTCTACCGTGTGTGTTTTTTTTTGGTTGTCCACAAGCGATTAT
>JASBQN010254293.1:0-10927 GCA_030265015.1 Desmognathus folkertsi
TTTCGGAACATTCTTAACTCAGCTACTAACACACTAGCACCTTTAAAAAGTAAAACCATCCTACCTGACTCTAAACCTAAGGCTCACGCCTGGTTCTCTGAACCAGTTTTGCAGGCAAGGTCAACCAAGCGCACTGCTGAAAGAGACTGGCGCAGATCCCCAAGTGACGCCACAAAGGCTCTTTACAAACTTGCAGCTGCTGCTTATAAACAGACCGTTATAAACGCTAAATCCATGCACCTTAATGAGCGTATTGCCTCTGCAGCCTCTGATGCCAGAGAGCTCTTTAATATAGTGCGCGAACTGGAGGGCAAAAACAGCTCCTCGCACCCCACACATGTGGATGATCCCTGGTGCCAAAAAATACAAGACGCCCTTTTCAGAAAGATCCAAGGGCACGTAGACAAAATAAATGCCAAACTCCAACTGTTAAACCATTCTTCGAGACCTCCACTCACTAGCTCTGTTATCCCGCCTGACATTCCCCAATTTCACTTTAAACCTGTCACGGAAGAAGAGATTATTCATATAGTCAAGGCTATGAGACCCACCACATTCAAGGGTGACCTCTTTACTGCCAGTATGATTCAGGACTCCATCACCACATTAGCTCCCTACATTGTTCAATTAATTAACCTCTCCTTCTCCTCTGCCACCGTCCCATCATGCTTGAAGGAATCTATCATCACCCCCCTTCTCAAAAAGTCTACGTTGGACCCCAACGATCCCCTCAGCTATCGGCCAATCACAAATGCCTCGTTCTTGTTAAAGATTTTGGATCGCGTCGCATACCTACAGATTCTGTCATTTCTGGAAACTCACTGTCTACTGAACACCAGACAATCTGGGTTCAGAAGAAATCATGGAACAGAGTCCGCTCTGTTGGACCTGAAGGATGGCATCTGCAGGGTCATTGATGGTGGCCACCCTGTGCTACTCCTCCTGTTGGACCTCAGTGCGGCCTTTGATTTAGTGAGTCATGATCTTCTCACCCAGAGGCTGCGAGATACATGTTCTTTCTCAGATAATGCTGCCTCATGGATCGCATCCTTTCTGTCCGGACGATCCACCCGTGTAACTGTTGATACTGCCACCGCACAACCTATCACACTGTCGCGTGGCGTCCCGCAGGGTGCATGTCTATCGCCCACCCTTTACAACCTTTACACTAGACCCCTCTTTGATGAGCTGGAGTGTCTCGGCGTAGGTTTTACCAACTACGCCGACGACACCCAGCTCTTCTTCCCCCTTACAGGCGATTACACCTCTGACTCTGTTCAAATTCAGAAAATCTATACCATCATCCAGGAATGGATGGCCCTGAATCAGCTAGCTCTGAACGGAGACAAAACAGAGATCCTACTTCTTGGCACCAGTCAAAAGCTTCTCAATCTTCTCAAGTCCTTCACCATTGAAGGCTGCATGATTCCGGTTGCCACCTCTGTCAAAACCTTAGGGGTTTATTTAGACTCCAACCTTAACATGGCTAAACACTCTCTTCACCTGAAATCCTCATGCGCATACGTTCTCAAGCTCCTCCAACAGATAAAGCAATACCTCTCTGTCAAAAACCTGTCTCGAGTTGCCGGTGCCCTCGTCAACTCGAGACTGGATTATTGCAATGGTCTGTTGGCAGGAGCAGAGACCCGTGTCATCTCCTCTCTACAAATAATACAGAATAACGCTGTACGTGCCATCTTCGGCGTCTCCAAAAGAGAACACATTACCCGCCACAGGAAAACACTACACTGGCTTCCGGTGAAGCATCGTGTTACTCACAAGCTTTGCACCATTACATACAATTGTCTCTCAGACAAAGCCCCTGCATACCTTAAACAACACATTAAGAAGGCTCCTGTCACCAGAAATCTTCGCTCCACTGCAAAAAATAACCTCTCTGTCCCAAAATTTAAACTGACTGGTTATGGTGGCAGAGCATTTTACACCCAAGCTCCGACTCTCTGGAATAGCCTTCCTGCCAGCATCCGATCAGCTGCTTCGACAGATCTTTTTAAGAAAGCATTGAAAACATACTTGTTTGACATCACTTGAAGTCGCGCTCTGTTTCCTGCCGGTCATCTGCTTTGATGTTTTGCCTCCTCTCCTTTTTGGTTTTGATGCTGGCTGTGTGCTGAGGCCTGTGGGCGTGTGCACATTAAATCGTCAATCTTAATCTAAACCCGGCTTGGAAGTTGGAAATCATTGAGGATGTTGTTAGATTCGATGTGGTTGTTGAATTGCGTGGTTACTATTTTCTCAGTGATCTTCAGTGGGAAGCGACTTTTTGTGATCCCTCTGAAATTGTTCCCGTTCGTTGGATCCAGGTTCGCCTTTTTTAGCAGGGCTCTGATGTGTGAGTGTTTGAATGCTGGGGGGACTATTCCCAGTACCAAGGAGCTATTAATGATCCTACGAATGATGTCACCGATTGGTTTTACTGTGGAGATCTTTTTATATATAGATGGAGGGCAAGGGTCATCCTGTGATCCTGCTGTTTTTGATTTGGTTATAAGCTTGAGGAAGTCCTCCCATGAGAGAGGTGTTAGCTCTAGGAGTTCTTTGTAGAGGGCGTTGTTCGTAGACTGCTCCGGTGTTGCGGTGCCAGTTTCTTTGGCTGTGGAAGAGGCTAAGATCTTATTGTGTTGGAGGGCTTCTTTGTTGGTGAAGTGCTCTGCCATTTTGTTACAGAAGGCAGGTGAGTCGGGGTTGTCGGACATGTCTCTAGCCTTCCTCCGTTCATTAATTATCTGGAACAGCTCTCTGCTGGAGGATGTGGATTCTTCGATGCGTTTAGAGAAGTGGCTTTTTTTGTTTGTTGTAACTTCATTCTGTACTGTCTCATGGAGAGTTTGTAGTTCAGGAGGGTTTCCCGATTTCGGTGCTTCCGCCATTTAATTAGGTTCTTGCGCATTGTCTTCCTTAGCACGCCTAGATCTTCACTGAACCAGCGGGCCCGTGTATTTCTCGGCCTGAACGACCTGGTCTCCTCCAGGAGGACCGCATTAAGGCTTTGGGTTATCCAGTTGTCGAACTTTGTTACAAGTTCGGAGAGGAGGGTCGAGGTCAGGTGGGGGAAGATATGGGGTTCTTCCCGGATCGCTGTCTGCTCGGGATTGTCTTGAGTAGGTCCAGGACGCGGGAGTCCTCGCAGCTGAGCTTTTTCCAGTTCCTTACTTTTCTTTTCGCTAGTGGGGTGTTTTCTCCTCTGTCGTGGCAGGGGATTTTGAATGGGATCAGTTTGTGGTCTGACCACGGGATCCAGATGGGCTTCCCTACTTGGATCTGTTCTGGGATGTGGTATACTCCGTCCAGTTCATGTCCCTCCTTATGGGTTGGTTCGTGAACCCCCTTTATGAAGGAGAGGGCTTCCAGATTATGGATGAACGGCTTGGCCATGGGCGCTGAAGGGATGTCCACCCAGATATTGAAGTCCCCCAGTACAATTAGGTTGGGGTGTTTAGTGATGATGCTGGCTAGAGAGTTTGCAAATGAGTCCGGGAAATGGGTGTTTGGTTTTGGCGGTCTGTAAACTAGTAGAAAGGAGTTGGACGTTTTCTTGTCGAAGTTACATCTTACTAGGATGTGCTCGCAGTCCTGGATGGGGTAGGATTCGTCTCTGCGCACTGGGATGTTGTCTCTGATGAAGATGCCCACACCCCCTGCTCGTGATCCTCGGTTAGCCAGGAGTGTTCTGTATTGAGCAGGGATTGCCGTGTGAAGGATAGGGGCTGCGTCTTGGTTTAGCCACGTCTCTGTAAGCAGAATGATATCTGGGTCATGCGTGGATATTAGGTCCCTGATCTCGTATCTATGTTTTGGAAGGGACCAGACATTTAGTAGTAGGCCAAGGCACTCCTTATCGCGGTTCACTGTTATATTTCCGTCTTGGTCCATCATGTCCATCATGTCGACATAGCGTGGTTGCTGTTCCGGGTTGCGACCTTCTGTCTCCGTCATCGAGGGTGTAGCGGTCTTTTTCTGGGATCTACCTGGGCAAGTTTTTTGTGTCTTATCCATTCTCTTGTTGCAACTCAGGGCCTCGTTGCTTAGACGCAGCCGTGTATTTTCCGTGTTCACCCTTACAGTTGCTGGGTCAGGGTCATCCCAGTTTAGTCTTGTAGCTATGTTCATGTCCACCTCCACCTCCGCCTCGGGCGCTGAGTCAGCTTCACCTATGCGTGCGCGGGACGTGAGCCATGGGGATCCTCTGAGTTGGGGGTCAGTGTCGGGGGTCTCATTGGTGGTCGTGTTTCTCTTTCTCTTCCTTCCTGGTGTGGCGGTGGTCGGAGGGGGGAAGGTCCAGTTCTTATATTTGAGCAGGCTTTCTTTCATGGCGGTCCAGGAGTTGTCGTGTCGGCCAGGGTTTTTAGCTGTTGGTGTGCCGAGATTCTGTGGTGGTCCTTGATGCTCTTGGTCTTTCGGGGGGGAGATGGGGTAGAAGCTATTTCCGCGTTGTTCTCTGCCTTTGAGGGAGGGGGGATCGTAGATGAGGGTCCCTTCGTGTTATTCTGGGGGGCAGGCACTTAGCTCTCCTCTTCACCCTTTTCTTCTTGCTCTTGGATACCATAAGGGGAGGTGCTGCTTCTTCTCTGATCTTCGTGGATGGTGGGGGGGACGGTGGGAGTGGGCCCTACCCGAGGCCCCTGCTTGCTGTTTTGGAGGGCTGCGAGCGCTATTCTCCTTTTCTCCCGGTCTTTCCTACTTCTGGATTTGGAGGTTATTGGTGTTGTCCTGCCATATTCTGTTGGGTGTGTTGGTGTTGGTGTTGGTGCCCGGGACTCCTTAAGTGCGTTATGGTAGGCCCTGGTGATTTTCTTTCTGATCCGCCTTCTTTTTGACCTTGGTGTATATTCTCCTGTGTCTTCTTGACCACACTTCTTTCTCCCAGGGCTCTGTAATGGTAAGGGATAGCGGTGCTATTATGGGGTAGTGGCAGAGTGGTGAGGTGACAACGGCATTAATAATAATAATAATAATAGTAATAGTAGTAATGACAGCCTTAGTGACACTGGTACTAGTAAAATTAGTGATATTAGTGGTATAATTGAATAATCATTGTTGGCCATTAATAACCATGCGGGTAGTAGAGTGGCTATAATAATTGCCCCAGTGACCGCCTCAGCACTACGGTAGTATGGTGTGCAGGGCGACATAGCACCATGGTCTGCGGTGTACCACAGGGGGACTGTCGGTTGTCGCTCACAGGTCAAATGGCTGAGTCGTGATCTTGGTCTAAAATGGCATTATATACGCCTTGGCCCTGAGTGGTCTGAGACTTCCAGGGGCCAGTCGTGATTGTGCCCCTTCCGGCTCCTGCTTTACTCCGAGGCACTTAACGGACTGCATTGGTCTCTGATCCCCGTGCCCTATTGTCGCTTGGGCGCACCCTTACCGCTGCCAGCGGTCCATGAGGGTACTAGGCCAGACTGTAGTAATTGAACCAATTGAGGGGTGTTGTGTGCTAAGCCTGCCTCCTATTCTATTCGTAATAATTGTGGCTAACTTGAGGACGTTGTGTGCCAGGGCTGCCTCTTGTTCTACTCCCACCACCCATCCCCCCTGCCCTCCATAGGCAGGTCGAGGGCCTGTGCCCGAAGGTAGTGTGGCGTGTAATATGCTCTCTCGATACCGGCATGAGCTGGGGCGCCCACTTGGATCGATTCCCAAAAGATACGTGCTGGTCCAACCCTACGTCTGACTCAGCCCTCACTGATGTAATTGGGAGCCACATTAGATCAGAACCAGGACAACATTGACTCAGTCCGACTGTATAAAATGTATCCAGCCTCATATAAGACCGCAGCATTGCAGCCTACAGAGCACGAGGTTTTAGTATTTTCCTTACCCCCGAGTGATTGATTAGTCAATTGTCTTATTGATTGATTGGTTAAGCTGTCATTGGTAATGGCACTACCAAGTTGCCACACACGTTTCTGACGTGCCTGCTGCTGCCAATTATGGTTTTCAAACAGAAAGGGGCTATCAGCACGTTTTTTTTTTTTTCTTTTTGCGTGAGTCGGCGGGGGTATTTAATCCTAGTGTTGCCCCTGCGACAAAATCTGGGGGGGTAGTATCGGTATCTGTTTATATTATTATGTATTATATAATTTATCTCCATTGAGACACTAAGCTTGGGTTGGGTATAACAGGCGAACTACTACTGCAGAATTAAGGCAGCAAAACATGTGAATGAAACTGAGGGTCCCGTGATCACAAGTGTACTGTGGAAGCGCGCTTAAGGAGACTGATTTTAGGTTATTGCCTATCGGAAAGACCTTGGTAATATGAGCCGGGTTAACTAATTCCATTATATGCGTCTATGCTCTGACCTGCTACTTACATAGGGGCCAGAGTGCTGCTGCGTGGTGCCCCTCACACCCGGTGAGTGAGCGCGATGGCGTTACATCCTCCCTATGCCGGCATGATGCGAGCTGCGATCTGATTGGCAGCGGTCGCCTGTGCAGGTAAAACAATGTGGAAGTGGATAAGGGTGGAGGGGTATCAACAATGCAAGCCTTCAGCCCCATGTGTTTAGCCGGCAAGATTTTGCGGGGAAGAGCAACGGTAGCTTTGCAATCGTACAATATGCAACAAGGCGAAAGACTAGTACACTCTTCAAGCACATCTATCTTTTAATGAATGGTTTGCCTTCCACCAGATCATGACTTCAGCATAATTGTGGGTTGTCAGAAGCAATGGCTGCAATCTCTAGGATAGGATCCGTGACCCCCTCAAACTAGTTGTGTGACCCCCAGGACTCTCACTTCAATGAAGGATAAGCCAAGCCTGTACCCATGAGGGAAGCTAAGATACAGGTGTGCACATTAGTTATACAGCCCTGCCAAGTCTAGCATGCTCACACACCGTACCGCTATGCCCCTCTGCCCCATTTCAGCACACCGTACCGCTATGCCCCTCTGCCCCCCCCTTCAGCACACCTTACTGCTATGCCGCTATGCCCCTCTGCCCTCCCTTCAGCACCCCCTTAGCACCGCCCCGGGGCTATGCCAGGTGATTCCGCTTGACTGTCAGGGGAAGCCTATACAGGCAGGTCCCCCACTAGGTGCACCCGCTACTTCAATACCGTCCCACCTGAAACCTCCGTATCTATTGTGGGCTGGAGCCCGACCCCCCCCTGACATGCTGACTTGAAGCCATCCTATCTATACCTTGTGTAGCTGGGGCGTTTACAACTCCTATCGCAATAGATCTAGACTGCAGCGTTTTTGTTTTTGTTTTTTTCTCACCTCCATCCCTCTGTACCTAGCTCGTGACTGGACCTTTCCACTATCGGCTTCCTGTCCCAAAAAAGCGGCCTCGATAGTCACTGCCACGGATCAGTCCAGGCCTTCCTCATATGCCGTGGTAAGTGGGGGTGTCAGCCTGTAGCCTACTCGTATATCACCTACCCCGCCCCCAAACAGCCCGAACCAGTCAAGGCCATGTCGGACAGGGGTCGCCATTTTCAGGGCTGTCGTGTGGCCTCTTCCTCCACAAGGTCAAAAACCACCACCCCCCATACCTCCCCTGTCCTCCCTGTCTACTTGTTGAGGCAGCCAAAACCGGTGTGGACCATGTCCACAGACGGGGGCCATTTTGGTGGACAGTGCAAGAGGCGGTCAGGGGTGTAGCTCCTGCAACATATATCCTCGTGTTACGTACCCCCCATGCCACCGCCGATGGAGATGTGGTGCCGATATGACTACCCCCACCCCTACCACCCCTACCTTTTCAGCGTGCTATGGATGAGGGAAGATCCGACCCAGTACAGAATGACTTTTAAACACAGGTCGTCCTGTACTGTGCCGAAAAGGTGCGGCTGATGTGGCGTATATGAGACTACCATGTATTCCACACATGTATACAATATAAACAGTATAAACAATTACATCTGCTGCATATTACCTATTAGCCAGTACATTGGCACACCAAGACCACCGTGGGTGGTAACGGGCCAAACTCCATGGCTGGTTCTTGGAGGGAGGTGCTCAGGTTGGGGCGGCAGTGGTCTGGTGAGGTGGTATGGGTCCCATGTTCTATGTCATCGCGTTTGGCCGAGGGGCCGCCTGGGTTGCTGATTTTTTTGTGGCGGGTGGGGAGGTTGGTTCCATTAAATAGTGATGGGCACTTCGGTGGTGCCATGGGAGGTTTTGCTTCTATGGTGAGCCTCTCCGGGATGCTCAATGGTACGCATGACAGTGTAGGTAGTTGTTCCATGGCGCTTGTAGGGCGCATGTCCTTCTGGCGTTCAGTTCCTAGTACGGCCGCAGGTGGCACATTGCGGGGGTGACGAATGGTGATGAAGTTTAGGTGCACCCTTGCATTCTTCTCTTGTTGTCTTCCCGCTGGTGATGATGGTGTGTCGATCAGGCCATTGATGCGGACGATGTCCACGTGCAGGAGGGTGTCGTAGCCAAGGAGCATGTCGTCACCTTGCTCGGTGATGTATATTTTGGTGCAGGTTTCCTTGTTGTTTGCTGACACCATTGTGGTGAAGGTGCCACAGGTCACCAGTGGAATGTTGGTGCCAAATTGAAACAGGTGTTCTCCTGCCGGTGTCATCTTTTGTTTTTGTGGTAGAGAATCATACAGATGTGAGGGCATGATGTTGATATGGGCGCCGGTGTCAATTACTGCCGTCAGCAGAGAGCCACCTACTTTTACTTGGCATCCGGGGTGTCATGCTGTGCTGTTTGTTTCTCCTATGTTCCAGACATTGGTAAGGTCTTCGGCGCATGGTTGCGGTCCTTGGGTGTCATAGTCTTGATCCGGCGGGCACCACGTCACCTGTTGTTCATTCATTAAAACACCTTGGGTAGCACTGGTGAGGTCAACCAGGTCGTGGCTTGTTGCCAGTTGGTTGTGGTGATGTTCAACTGCATTCAGGTGCGGGGGCATTGACGTTGCCTCAGATGGTGAGTCGAAGCCACGGGGCTGCAGCAGGGGTAGTGCACGCTGGGGTGTGCCGTGTTGCTGGTAGGGTGGAGGTGCTCGTCGGGCCATGAAGCAGACTGCCTCGAAGTGGTTCCATTTGCTGCATACTCTGCACTGATGGTCATGAGCAGGGCAGTGGAATTGTGGGCCTGGGCCATGGGCAGTTAGGTGGCATTCTCCGCAGTTATAGCAAATTCTATGTGAGTGATGGTGAGTAGCAACGTTGTCTCGTTGCCACTGCCATGGGTCTTGCGGGTGCCACTGGGCTGAGTGCCAGGCATGGGATGGCAGTTGCTGGTTCGTCCAGAACTGTTGTCACGGTGGGTCTGTTTGGCTTCGGCAAAGAGTAATCTGTATTCTTCCTTTATTCAATGGTCCGATAGCATGTCTGTTAGTCCTTGGATGATGTCTTTGTACATTGCCTCGGGGGTTGCCTGGAGGTGAAGTTCGGGGCCCACTACCAGTAGTAGGATATGTTTTTGCTTGTCAGCCGGGATCTCCGCGTACTCAATGTGAGTGTCCAGGAGGGAGACCCATACTCGCCAGTGGTGGGCGGCGGTGACTGGGTCAGTGGTGATGCTGAATGGTGGAATTTGTGGGATACCTCTTCGGCAGAGCTCTGGTTGTGCGGCTGGTGCATCCTGTGACATGGTTTTTGTGGTGGCAGTGGTCTTCTTTTGAGGCCGCTTCAGTTGGGGTGCTGCCAGTGGTGTGGTGGCACTCTAGTGTGCCGGCTGCAGCACGCGGTGGATGTTTGTCCACTGAATGTAGTCCGAGGGCTACAGTAGGTGAGCGTGGGTCCCTTTGGGGTCCCGTGGGCAAGGATGAGGCCTTCTCGTGTGTCGTGTGGTTTGCGACAGGGCCTTGGAGCTGCCACACTAGTCCTGTTCCTTTGTTCCGCTTGCCGTGGGGCAGATGTGCTGATTTCTGGTGTCTTCTTTATTTACTTTTGTAGTCATATAGTTGTTTTGTTTAATTGTTTGCTTATTTGTCCTTCCTTTTCTTTTTTTTTGTTTTGGGGTGATGGGGCCTGGGGCAGGCAGCTGCTCTTGCGCTGTGTTATGGTTGTGCAGGGGCTCAGGGGAGCGTTGCGCGTCTTTGCGCGTACTTGCGTATATGCCGGGCTGGTTCCGGGGCCCAGGGGAGCATCGCGCGTCCTCGCATGTATGCTGGGCTTGTTCCGGGGCCCAGGGGAGCGTACTTGCATATATGCCGGGCTGGTTCCAGGGCCCAGGGGAGCATCGTGCGTCCTCGCGTTTATGCTGGGCTGGTTCTGGGGCCCAGGGGAGCATTGCGGGGCCTTGCGGGGAGTGTTGCGCGGCCTCACGGTTGTGCCGGGCTGGTTCCGGGGCTGGGCTCGTAGGCGACATTCACACCTTGCGCTGTCAGTGATCTTGGCAGGGGCGCTCACCTTCAGATGTGGGTTGTTGGTGCTGCGGAGGTCCCTCGGACATGCAGCACAGTGGGCCTGAGTGGCGGCAGCCACGTGGAGGTGTCAGGCTGGGTCTGCGAGGCTCAGCCAGGCAGGTAAGAGCAGTGGTGGCTGCGGCGCGTGTGCGTGTGGGGGTCCTGTTTCCCACTCGTCGCCAGTGTAAGGGTGCCCTCCGGTGTGGGGGCACTCGCTGGGGTGGCTGCAATGAGAGGATACACACACGCACTCTGCTGGTTCATACGGCTGCCAGGAAGTGGTGTAACCACGCCCAGCCAGGGCCATTTATTGCCTCTGGGCACACACGCCCCTTCCAGTCACTCTGTGCCTCGCAGGGCACGACGTGCCACAAAGCGCCCTTCTGGGGTCACTTTACGGCGCAGTACTACAGTTTTCATGGCGTTCAGGGGATTAGGGGTATCTACTGCAGGGCGGGCTGGCAGCAGCTACAAATAGTGAAGGCAAGCCCAATCCAGGAGAGAGATAGGAGTGGGCCAACGCTGCCAATGATAATGTCAAGACCGGAGGCCCCAGACAATCATGCCTGGGGCTGTATCCTGCACA
>JASBQN010265362.1:0-10084 GCA_030265015.1 Desmognathus folkertsi
TCGACCTTTTAACAGGAGGACTCAGAGAAGCTCTACTAGACGTTTCTAGGAGCATCATAGCTGACTATGCAGCAGTACGAGACATTCTACGGCAGGAGTGTACATTCCAAAGCACTCTGATCTTTGGGGACTGGTTGTAGTCGGAGTCCTACTGTCCCAATTGAATCTGTCTGTACTGATGTTGGTTTAGAGAACATGGCTGAGCAGGGCTCTGTTCCCTATGTTACCCCTGAACGTGTAAGTTGTAAAGTTGTGTTGGTACAGTCAGCTGATAGCAGTCCTGACCACCAAACTGTTTGAAACTTCTAAATGCCATGGTGATTGTATTCCCTCAGGTAACCCTGGCCTAGATGGCACAGGTATATTGGAGTCTTATGACAACAATGTTGGTCACTTAGACGTGGCTAAGCTTAGCCCCAATAGTAATGTGGTACCTACACCCTCTGTTTGCAATGAGGTTTCGGTTCAGGTAGCTGGCGACAGCCTTGATGCCATAGATGTGTCTGAAAATGTTGCCTGCAATGTTAATTTAATTTCTGGGGCCCCTGGCGGTCCACAATGTGATGCTGAGTGTGACAATGTCGTAGCACATGTTTCACTGTCAGGCACTAATGCCTGTAAAACTTTCTGTGACACTGCGTTCTGAGAGGCTAGGCCCTCAGGAGATTAGTTCCAACAGAATGGCCAGTGCGGATGTGTACCCAGAACTAACTCCTGAAAATGTGCTGGTGCACAAAATTTACCACCCTGCTGCTGGGAAACAATGCTGTCCCCAGGCAGAGGGTGGGCCCCAGGTCCTAGGTAAAGGGAGACCGGTTGGTCTAGTCAGGGGATCCTGACCCTGGGTGGGGTGCGTTCAAGAGGGTGAGAGGGTGATTCTCTGTATAGCACAGACACCTGCAAGTTAGCAAGCCCCCCCCTTAAGACGGTTGGTGGCCTCTGCTCACTCATCTCAAATGTGCAGCCTCAAACCCAATATTGTGTCCGAAATATTAGACAGTAATGTTGGTTCTCTTGTTATGGTCGATCATGGCCCTGTTCACGATGTCGCACACAAATGTTTTAACTTGAATTATGTTTCATTTAGTTTGGCTGCTAGCAGCCCCGACCACGATGCTGTGTTCAAAAATGTAAATTGTGATGTTGGTCCTTTTACTGGAGCTAACCCTATCTCAGATGGCACGGTTATGCTTGATGTAGTCGACGGCAGTGTCGATCCATTTAAAGTGGCTAAGCCTCGCCCCAATTATAATGTTCTGCTTGAACTCCCTGACTGTAATGTCAGCTCTTTTACTGTGGTCGATAGTGACCCCATGTGTAAAGTTACCCTTGAGTCAGAGGACTTCAATGTTAGCTCTTTTAGTGTGGCTGGTAGTGGCCCACTGCCTAATGATCTTTACGATCCTGTGTTATTGAAGGTTGAGATGTCAGGCACTAGTGTCTCTGATATATGTAATCCTGTTTTGCTGACTACCAAAGTGTTAGGCAACCCTGGGTTTTGTTCAAAGATTGCAAATTCTGCAGATATGTGCCTGGGACCCACTCCTGAGGGTGTGTTGGTTCCAAGTGTTATCCCTGGGTGGGGAGGCCATTGTGATAATGTTTTGTCTCTCCCCAATCCCAGTGCAGGTCACAGGTACTCTAGGCAGGCAAGTGCCAGGGGGTCCTGCCACATCTTTTCTTCCACCGCTGCTTCTGGTGAAAATTCTCTTCCCCAGGGAAGAGAATGCCCTAGGTAAAGGGGGTCCGGATGGTCCTAGTCAGGGGCCCCTGTCTTTACTCTGGGTGGTGTAGCTTCAGAGTGATGTGAGGGTTCTGTGAGTAGCACAGACCCCTGAGTTGAATGGTCCCTCCGTAAGAGGCACAGTGACCCCCACTCAGGTGTTAAACCCGTTCACTAAGGCTGAGGATGGGAAGGTTATTGAACCGTTAGGAGCTATTGCACATAGGTCCTTAGGGGAGGGGAAGCTCCATTCCCCGCTCCAGGCCGAGGCCATGGATATGGCCAGGCCTTACCCCCGAAATTATCCTTTAAACCCCGCTCCAGTGAAGAGGGTCTGTGGAGCCCAGAAGGCAGCCATGGCACAGGCCATGTCCTCCCTGCCCGCTGAGCTACCTTCCCCAAAGTGCCCTCCAGTGGAGGTCCCTTGGGGGCTCTTTGATGAGAGTGTGGAAGCCCCCCTCCCCGATGGCTGGGGTGGCCCCCGGCCTTCCTCGGTTATAGCCTGTTTGGCTTGTTCGAGTCCAGAGACGGTAGTACCTCTGGCACCTGGGACTCCAGGGATCCTGGAACTCCCTGACCCTCTTGCCTGTAACCAAGCATTGGGTGCCTGCTCATCCCAAACCAAACTTGGGTCCGAGGTAGTTCCTCAGGTTCCTGAGGGGACTTTGCTGTGCACAGAAGTGGTAGTGCCTCTGGCCCTTGGGACTCCAGATACCTTGGAGCCCCCTGATCCTGTGCCTCATACCATGGGTGCCTGTCCAGCCCCATTCCAAGTTTCAAATTTAAGTTTATTCGAGCAAAAAAAAAAAATGCTCATGAAACCAAGATACAGTAACAACAGTAAAATCAACACCTCAATCAATTGCATCTAAAAAGTACATTACATGAGGATAAAAATAACATCAATTCTAGAATGCATTAATCAGAATAAAAATATCAAATAAAATATCAACACAAACATGAAATAGAAATAAACTGAAATAAAACTATCTACAGAACAATTCATTTCCAAGAGAGCATGATCGTTTTGCAATAGCTCACATTACTAAAATATAAAAATAAAAGATAAAATACATGGCCATGGAGTAACAAAGTGCAAATGCCATATGCTAGCAAAGTGCAAATACTAATCATAATTATATGCACAAGGCAACTTCCCAAGTTATGGGGATAATAGGCATCCGAGTTGCCATTGAGCGTTCTCTACATGCATCTTTGAGAAAATTCACCATGCAATAAATGATCAGTTCTGAATCCAGTAAACGTAGACAATGTATTAATGGGCGAACTTGTTTTAAGTTTAAATATTTAAATATGGGAAATAACCATTCCCACCTGGCTGACCTGTATGTGTCACAAAATAAAACAATGTGAATCATAGTTTCTGTGTCGATGCCGCAATGACAGTCTAGAAGCTAAAGTACTCAAGTCCTTTTTATACTCTACGAACAGTGTGTCAAGCTTGAATTGCATCAGCAATCGCCTTTCGAACGAGTGACTCTGTATATTGTGTATAAAGTGCAGATTGAATGTGGCAAAAGTAATTAAAAACAGATTTTTTCAAATAAGCCGCATCCATCAATTGAGTATTAATGACTTCAGATCATTTTGCTTTGATATTGGCGATGGATGGCAAATGATATTCAAGCTCTGACGAAAATATATCCACAAGGCCCCAACTTCGCAGTCTATCGCGGATATATTTCAGCCATATCATCATATTTTTGTTATCGGATTTTAAAAATTCCATCATCACCCTTTTCAAAGGGTATACATCGTTTCTGGCCATTACTTTGATAAAGAAGACCATTGGGGCCAAGGAGATCTTTTTATCAATCGGGTCAGTTCTAGACTCAAGATAGAGTATTTCATTTGCAGTTGATTTGGGGACACACAGCAATTTGCGTAGGAATTGCCTTTCCTCGATAGCACAACCTTTAGCCGAATGTGTACCCCAAATCTCGGATGCGTAGCAGCTGCCAGATATACCTTTTGCATTTGCGGCTTCCAGGCCCAGCTTTAGAAAGTTCCTACCCTCTCTATTTAGCAATTTTATAATTGCCCTGTTTGCCTGAGCTAATTTACGCGTTGCCAGCGCCTCCATGTCATCCCACTTGTTCGAGGCAGGAAATGTGCAACCCAGGTAACTATATGCGGGGACCTGTTCAAGCTCGTACGCTCTTACATAGAACCTATGCTTTTGGCAAGTTCGAGTACTATTGGCTATCACGATTATCTTGCATTTCGACTGGTTAACCTGAAGATCTAATGCGGTCATTGTTTTTTCATAACCATTAAGGAGTTACAGAGCTCACGGTGACCGTCCAATTAGCACCGCGCCGTCTGCATACAACAGTATGGGCACTTGCAGCCCTCCCACCCTGGCTGTGTCTGCCCCAATGCTCAGAAGATCATCCACCACAGCATTTATATAAAAATTAAAAAGGGGGGCCAGCAGGCAACCCTGCCGTACCCCTCTAAAAATTGGAAAACTTTTTGTGTGGGCCCTTCCTTGGTGCAAGCTTACCTCCCCCTTTAAGTCGGTATATATCTCTTGAATTGCTGCAAGCAAACCTCCAGGCAGCCCTCTCTCCTTGAGCATGGACCAGAGACAGCCTCTATTGAGAGAGTCAAAGGCCGTTCTCAGGTCCATGAATGCTAAGTAAATAGTTTCCCCCTTGGATCTGTACTTATTAATAATTAAATGGAGGAGGAGAATAGGGTTGAGTGCTCCTACCTGCTGCCGGAAGCCAAATTGTAGGGGACTTAGGATATTATGGTCTAAGATCCAGTTCTGAAATAATCCTGTAAGAATAGTTGCGAAAACCTTGCAGATTATACAAATCAGGGAGATTGGTTGGTAATTCGCTGGTTGATAACGGTCTCCTTTTTCGGATATCGGAGTGATTCTGGATATCTTCCAAGATGGTGGGAAGGAACCTCTTTGACAGAGGGCATTATAGTATTTTGTTAACAGAATGTCCCATCCCGAGGCTTTCGCTAAAAATAATTCTGGAGGTAAATTGTCTAGCCCTGTGGCCTTTCCCTTTTTTAAGTTTGTTAATGCAGTTCTAACTTGGTGAGTACTTATGGTTAGATCTATATGTTTAACTGTTGACCGAGAAGTCCCTTCCCTGTTTGTGTCACTCACATAATGGGGACTGGGGACCGGCATAAAGATCTGAAAAGTGCTGGAACCATTCTTCAGGTAAAATAGATGTAAGGTGAATTTGTATAGAATTGAATCCCAGCATTCTCGAATTTAACATATTCCAGAATTCCTTAGCATTATTATCAGTTGCAGCCTCGGCCAGCTGAGACCAAAAGATGGAATTTTCCCTCCCCTTTGCCCACCTAAGAGCTGTTTTATAACATAATCTGGCTTGTTTTATTGAGTCCTTACACCTAGTCAGCAATGCTGCTCTAAGATTTAGTTTTGCTGACTTACAGTGGACATCCTACCAGGTGTTAGACATTTTAGCATTTTGTGCAGGAAGATTATCAGTTGCCGGCAGAGAAAAGACCTCAGTTAGGGTTTCCAAAATCACCTTCATTTCACGTATAATCACCAAAGGATCATCACTAGAAACAGGTGGGGAATTTGTTAGAGCCAGCCATGATTTTTCTTTCATAGGTTCCGACCACACTAATTTCCTTCTGTTTAAGGAAAGATGGGCAGAGGGCCCTATCTTAGTCACATTGCGGAGCAGGTGACTTGTCTAACGCGGAAGGCTTGACCAGCCGCACTGATAGCCTCAACTGGGCACGGTCACTCCCAAAGTTTTCTCCGACTGTAAAATTCACAATGTAAGGTCAGATAAAAACCTCACATGCCACATAGTCTATAATCGATGTTGCCGAAAAGCATGTCGGTTTGGCTGGGTTATCCACAGGAAAGCGCCCATTCAGGGTGCGTAAATTATTTGCATCAAGAAAGTTAAAAAGGCATGTACCAGCTTTATCTGTTTTCCTTACTAGCCCCTGGTCTTGTGAGATATAATTGGCGTTAATATCCTGATTATGATGGCTAAACTTACTTGAGGAAATATAGGCATTTAAGTCCCCCAATAGGATAAAGCCATGGGGTCTCTTCAGATCGATCCCCGCCTGACCTAGATCGAAGTTATCCATCCAATTTTTTACTTCCTCAAGTACTAGTTTGTCTTCTTCTAGCCATGTCCTCATATATATATATATTAATTAGGGTTATTTTTAGACCCCGTGCGGGAACTAGGGATACAATTAGAACTTTATTATTACCAAAATGGTGCTGTTTGGCTGTACCGTCAAATCTGGTACATATTAGGACAGCCAAACCACCACTCGCGTGGCCTCTGCAGGTGTTTATGGCTGGTAGAGAGAAGGATCTATAGCCTTCCAACGCCACTGGATCTTTTGCCCATGTTTCCTGGATACAAATTGCAAGAGTTCTGGTGTGACCCAAACAGGGAGTTCCCCAGGATGTTCTGCCTGCCCAGCCCGCTATGTTCCAACTGAATATCTCCCATGTGTCACAATTTACCTCCACAGTGGCATTAGAAGGGCAAACTAATTTCTTGGAGATTTTACAGCAATCCTGGCTAACTCTGGAGAGAGGGCTTGACCCGGATTGCAACTCCGTCGGTAAGTCCCCAGTATCAGATGTATGGTCTATCACTGTACTCCTTTCACTAGGAACAACAGAGTTTGTAGCACTGTCCCTGCTATTACTCCCTCTATTAGAGGACTCAGTTCCACCCCCTCTTAACTTCATATCAGCAAGTTGGTCTACCGAGACGCAGGTCTGTATAATGTTCCTATATTGGACCCCAATAGTTGGAATTATGGCATTTTTTCATAATATTGTGGAACCCTTATTCACTAGCTCTTGAGAGTTGTAACTGTCTGGGTTCCAATGGGGAGAAACGGGTGGCAAGTGGCACTTCAAACCCTGGGTGTTGAACCCAGTGTCTTTGTGGGCCATGTCTTCGGGTGTAGTGAAACAGAGAATCTCTTTCTAAAGGGTGCACTAAGGGGGCCCCGCAAGGTGGTGACCCCCTGCTGCAGCTCTCCCTCAAACAAGTTGAAAAACCGATGGGGGAGGAGGGAAGGTCGAAAAAACTCCCTCGGCCAGATTTAGTACCAGTATATCAGTTGTGTCTACACTCGGCGAGGCCACTGCTTGAAAAAGAGTCTGCGCTACCAAGGGATCATACAGGTTAACTACCATACAGTCTCCCGTCACCAATTTCTCCCTAGGGCCAATCCACCTTACCCTTCTTACTTCCTTGATATCTGAAGGTTGCAATCGGAAGTTATGATGGGTTATAAAAAACCTGACCGTTTGACATTTCAGGCCATTTTGGGCTTCATTGCCCTTATGTAATTTGGGAACATTAACACATACAACTGTGTCAGTGGTTTCATGAGGGGAGATATGAACATGGTGTGGGGGCAACCTAATTGACATCAACTTTGGTAGTGAATTCCTCCCTGGATCTAGAGCTTGTTTCATCGCAGTAGATCCTGCCTGTGGTGGTTCCACCCTTGGTTGTGATGTATGTAGACGTAGATTACCCTGCTCTTGAATGTTTTGTTGAACAGTGAGAACCCTTTGATTATTTGTTTGGGGAATCACAGGACGATTTTGACTCAGAGGTTGGCTTTTCTTCTACGTGTTTTAGAGCTTCTGTTAATTTAATATTACACAGGTTCTCTAGGGCACAAAGTCTCAAATGAATACCCTCAATCAGTTTAGCAACTCTCTCGAGTTTATCGAGGAAAAACGCTTCCATTGGCAGGGAGTCCCCAGGGATCAAGGAGGGGTGAGGGGGAGGAGCCCCACCCAGACTGCCCTCTGCATCAGGTAACAAGGATGGTGCGTTAATTAAGGCAGGTTGGCTGATGATATTTTCAGGCTGAGTACCTTTGGGGATAGGTATCGCTGAAAGGGCTACTTTTTCCATTTTCTTAACCGGTGGATTTGGGCCAATCTTTCTGCAATTTTTTGTAGCCATCAATTTTCTTTAATTGGGGTTTTTTTTTACAGGAGGAGGTGAAATAGGGGTCAAAATTGCAGCTAGATCAGGAGATTGCGATAATCTTTCCTTGGATATTTCGAGAGGTGAATCAAACAAAATGGTTGAAGTGGGTGACTTGCATGTGTGTGTTTGTTGTTCCACCTTGTCGGTGGGGGATTGACTAATAATTGGCATGAGACCAAAGGTGGGAAATCTTGAGATGTGTCTGCGTGTATATCAATTATTGCTCTGTTTTTCTGGGTCTCTTGGATTGTATTTAATGTTTGGGCAACTTGCTGATCAATATGAGAGAGTGCCTTTTTAAAAAATACGTCCAGGGGACCGGTTTTTAGGGCTACAAAGGATAGCACAGGCATGCTTCTATCAAAAGATAAGGATGATAACTAGAAGAAATCTATATCTCTTATAAAGTGCAACTGTGCATCGATGTATCTGGCAGAACAATTGTTAATTACATATAATTTTATAAAATGCAACAATGCCACTGAGCAGAGCACAGATGTAAGTACATAGATATATTATATTAACTGCCGATCAGCTATAAGGTGCAACAGTACCACAGTACCACTGGAGCAAACACAGATATAAGTACAAAAAATGCAGAGACAAAATACAATACTCCCAAAATCAAATGACATATACAAGGTATGGCATATAAGGATATCACAATAATTGAGTGAAGACATGTGACCTTTTCTGTTCAGTGTGATGTGCAAGATATGCAAAATACTGGCCGCACTTGCCGTTCTGTGACACAGAGCGGGGTGGTAACAAGAGAGCAGCGAGGTAGATAATAGTCCAATAGCTAAGCAATTTTTCTAAGCAGTAAAAAGTGCAGAAGTATTAAACATTAAACCGCGCTTGCCGTTGTAACACAGAGCGGAGGCGGTAACAGGATAGCAGCAATGTGGATAATAATCAATTAGCTAAACAACTTTTGGGAAGTATAAAGTGCAAAAATATTAAAAAATGTAAACAAATATTAGATATTAAATCGCGCTTGCCACTCTGTAAACGCAGAGTGGGGGCGGTAACAATATAGCAGCAATATGGGTAATGGTCAAATAGCTAAACAACTTTTTAGGCAGTGTAAAGTGCAAAGATATTAAAAAATGTTAAAAATATTAAATATTAAACCGCGCTTGCCGCTCTGTAGCACAGTGCCGGGGCAGTAACAAAATAGCAGCAACGAAGGCAATAGTCAGATGGCTGAATAGCTTTGCCAGGCAGATCGAGATACAATAGCGCTAAGCCGCGCTTTCCGCTCTGTAACACAGTGCGAGGGCGGTAACAGAATGTCAGCAAGGTAATGGCACGTGGTTAGGGAATAAAAATCAACAAAATATCAGACAGTAGGTGTCAGCAAAGTCAGGGAGGTGCTGCCATTTGTAAGTTAGAGAGGGGATAATAGTGTAGCTACAGACCAGCACCAAGCAGCCATAGATTGCCTAAGACAGATCCAAAAAAGACTCTGTCCGACTCTGTCCACCCTTGCCGCTCTGCTCAGCCGCGGCACCGAGGGCGATTTATAGTCTGCCGGCTCTCCGGCGTGTGGTGGGCTTGCGTGCTGCGTAATGGCATGGTCATGTCCCAGCGCTTCACTACCTCTGTTCCGGTCGTGGCGGGGTGCAGGTGCCTGGGAATTTAGTTCTTCCTTTCTCCACTCACCTCCTCACCCTCCTCAGCCTTTCCACCGCTAAATTTACAAGCAGTGCAGGCTCTGCCACCAATCAAAGACTGCCTAAGACAGATCCAAAAAAGACTCTGTCTGACTCCGTCGGCCCTTGCCGCTCTGCTCAGCCACGGCACTGAGGGCGATTTATAGTCTGCCGGCTTCTGACCCCAACCCAGATCCCTCGTGGCCTGATTGGAGTCGGTGTCCAACTGCCCATAGCGATACATGGGGCTCCATGTTATCCTATGGCGCACTGGGGAAGTGTGGCGGGATAGGTCTCCCTCCCCTTTTGAGCACCCACCATCTCTTGGAGTTGTGTGTGTTTTGCGGGGTGTCTCTGGCACGAGGGGCTCAGAGTACACGCCCAGGTATGTATGTTGTAGGTCCCTGCAGTTAACCTACTCTGTGCAGACCCTGGAGGATCTCCAGTGTCTGTGGTGTGGGCATGTGGTATTGCAACACCTGCATTTATTCGTGCTCCATCTCTGTGAGATAGGTGCATGTGTTTCGCTGCGTGTCTCTGGTGCACTAGCCCAGAGTGCACGCCAGCGTGTATGTAGTGGGAATTGTGTGCGTGCCTTCCCCAATCCCACTGTCTGCTGTGTGAGTGCACGCTTTACAAGCTGCTGCATCTTTTAGTACACAGCCCCGGCGCAGTATACACCT
>JASBQN010276417.1:0-10887 GCA_030265015.1 Desmognathus folkertsi
ATATATGTTTTTTAATTTTGTTTATCTAACACATTTTCAAATTGTTTATTCTTTTATTTCACCTGTGGTGGGGTCAGGATGTGAACATGGGTCTGTTGGGATAAAAGCGCTGGGGTTTTTACCACTGCACCAACCAACAAACCATTTACAATGTGACTTCGATTTCTTTATCTTTAGAAAGAACTGAGGCAAATGTTAGGATTTAGGGCTTCTAATTCAGCCAAATATTTCAAGGGGAAGAACTTGGAGAATCAGACAGTGGCCTGAGCCTGTTTTAAGCATGTTAAAAAAATTGCTTACTCTGAAATAATGTGAAATGTTGAACAAAGTTTTACAATGCAGAATTTATTGGGTATCTTGGGGGCACAAACGTGTTCTTGCCCCTGCTCAATCACTGTGTGCTTGTGTGCCATAATGAGGCACTTGTCTGATTTTTTTTTCAGGGCTGGTATGAGGTCCTAGTCCGGCCCTGGAATCTATTAGAAATAAATAGTAACTTTCAGACTCTGATTCGTGTTTGTTTTGAGTTTCCCTCCCCAGTCTCCATTGATGCCTCATTTTCTGGATTGAATATGAATTCTGGAACAAGTGTCAAATAAGTGTACTCAAGGAGTCTTAGGTAATTTTCCCTGATGAAAACCTGAAAGGAATCAGTTGACTGAAACATGTAAGAAAAATCTCAGTTACAGCCATGTGTTTTTAATTGTTTGTAACCGATTTCACTCTATGTACTGAATTAACTATTTTGTCACTTGTAGGTTGTGTATGAGACTGTTAGAGAAACTAGTGGGTTTAGCCCTGTGGTACATAGACCGGTCGGGGCTTAACACATCATCATAAAAATATCAAAAGGAGAACCGATCTATATCAATTTTTGAATGGGTAAATTTACAAATTCGTAAAAACATACACTGGGCCTAGTCCATAAGCCCAAGTTCTACCCAAATATCTTTGTTGTTTATGGCACATGTTTGACTACTGCCGGTGGGTCTGAAAACACAGTTAACAAAGTATATCTGAAAAAACAGTTTTATCCTTCTTTTTACATGAAAATGATTACATAACAAAATAAACAGTCCAAACTCTCAGTCCTCTAATTAAAAACAATGAACTGGCAATGAATTGTCTAGACACCTCCACTGGGAGGAAACACCACGGAAAACATATCAAAACCAACACTGGTCTTGCTTGATTAAATGTCATTGTCCATGGTAAGCAAACTTGCTTAATGCTAACACCACCATCCCTTTGTGGCTTCTACAATGTCGACATGTTTCAGCAGTCAGAAGAGTGGACCGCCTGCTTCAGGACCACAAATAGTATTGATCGTGCCAGGCATCTCATGCCAGTTGAAATTACATGTATCATGTGAAAAGTCCTTGAGTTCCACAGGAATAACAAGGAGTGCTGGAGGCTGCCTGCTAACCAGGCATGAAGCCTGGCAGAAACCGCATTAAGGCACCACGAAGCCCATCAAACTGCAAACAAGGGCTCCAAGTGCCAGACCGAAGAGACGCGATGGGCAGCCAGGCCAGATTGCCTGCCTACATATGAACACCAAAGCCATGAGATTGCAGGTAACAAAAACCTAGTATTCTAAGGCTCAAATTAACAACCTCCTAAAAAAAATAATTTTGGATGCATAATATTTATGATTCAAAAAAACAAATATTCTTATGGGCAAATATTACCACCCCAGCGCAGTGCTAACTTTATCCATGTTGGACCATCTAGTACTTGGTGCCAGAAGTGATGAACGTTGGATGTCTCTATACCTCCCTCTGTCAGATAACTGAACAGAAGGTGGAAAAGGGGGTCCACAAGGACCGGCAAGGAATCCTGTGGGACTGCACCTGAAATGACACAAGAAGAAATAGGACAGGGTTTTAATTGTGTGGTGGGATATTTGAGATACAAGGGAATAGACTGCTTTGAAGAATCGTACTCACCAATAATATACCCCCTTGCAGCTCTATACCGGGTGCAGCATATAATGAAGAACTGAGTCAGGAGACTGTTGATACGATAGTGGTGAAAGGCTGAACGTGTTCTAACACACACGTAACCACTAAGGTACCTAGGACTCAGAAGGGCACAGACTTAGTCACCAAGGAAATAAGCAAGTCAAAACACACTACAAAGTATACGTCCAGTAAGGTGTGTACAACAATGTAACTCTATACACAGGAGACAGGTACAATGAATAGCGGAAGGTCAATGATACGAGCGGGTGGTGAAAGTACACCAGGGCTAGGCTAATGCGAGTCAAATATCAGGCTAAGGTCCAGAACACGAGCGGGCAGCAAAAGTACACAAGGGCTAGGCTAAGGAGCGTCACTAAGCAGGCTAAGGTCAAATCACGAGCGGGCAGCAAAAGTACAAAGGATAAGGCAATAGGAGTCAAACAACGGTCCGGGTAACTTATCGTAATTCTCAAGGCACAGCACGAATCCACACACGAGTCCGCTTGTTGTTAGCAAGCGTAGGAGTCGGGACGGCGTCTTCCTAATAAGGAGCGCCTAGGGTAAGCAACAGCAATGACGGACTACAAGGCTAAGTCTCTAATGCTATTACAATGTAATGGCAAGCCGCCATCTTGGAGTGTACGTATTCAGCATACATGGAAGGTGCCGTAACCGGCTACCGGTACGGAGACCTCAAAGCAGTCTTGGTCTCCAGCTGGCCATTTGCTGGAAGGACCACGGGTGCCGGAGGAGCCGGCCCCGTGTTTTTGGGGTGCGAGTAGCTGGATGGTGAGGAATCCTAACAATCCAGTGCTACCAAACCACAATCACGTTAGCGTCACGTCAAGCCAAAGATTACCAAAATCATTTAGACATTTTTTTTTACATTAATATATGGGTTTCTGAGTCATCTGCTTTTTTATAATCCAGAAAACAAACTCAAGGCACGTTTGTTGCTCAAACCCATTTAAAAGTGCCTTATTGGCACTTTTAATCGACTGGGCTGAAACAGTCGGTAAATGCTGGATGACAAATAGAATTTGTCATCCAGCATTTACTGACATGTTTAAGTTGAAAATAACCAACATTTTTACCGATACCAACATTTTCAACTTGTAATCTGTCAGTTTGTCGGTATCGGTAAAAATGTCTGTAAATTTTAACGACATTTCTACAGACAAACTCGTAATCAGGGCCCAAGTATACTGTTACCGTTCTCTGTTCTTTTTTACTGATAAAGGAACTGAGGCACCATTACAAGTGGATTGGTAAGTGGTGCAATGGACTAAACACCAGTCTTTGTGCTCTGGCAGGAGATGACCTCATGTGAAATTTTAAAAAAAGGATCCCCTGACAATGGATCACCCATAAAGTACATGCCTTTTATCGGGCCTCTATGGTATTGCCTTTCTTCAGCTAATGTGACGGCCGTGGGCCAGGGCTCCCTATCTACCTCTGCCAGAGATTTATTCTAAGGCTGGATTCTTTCTAACTTTCCCCGGATACCTGAGGCAAGAGTAGATACCCCAGAGACTCCAGCAGTTTGCCTAGGGGTAGGTAGCAAGGCCTGTGCCAAGGATTGTCCTAGTCCACAAGGGCTGGAAAAATGGCATTGCAGGTATTTTTTTTGTGGAGTGGGGGCCACCTGGGGCCCAGTGCATTGGGGTATATAGGAAAAGATGAGGGTCTAGTATAGGTCTGATAAAGCCTCGGTGATGTTACAGAAACCATTGCCAGTTTAAAGCAACCTGTGGTTTATTTGCAAACTGCATTCCTCTGACTGTCACAATATGGCCACAAGGTGGCAGCGCAGCACTGCACAAGCAGCCTGAGATTTGGCCAGTGATAACAAGGCTATTTTGATGGCATGGCTTTTCAGAAGAGGCAGTCCAAATCTGCAGGAACGTTTGCAAAAATCTGCAGAATGGTTTGCTATATTTCTGTGGGAATAAAAGTCAAAATCTGCAGGGATATTCTTAAAATCTGTGGAAATTACAGTACAAAATTAACAATTATCATATGTTTTAATGCTTGGAATAAGTAACAGGCTATGTTAACTTGCATTCTCGGTTTTAGACTTGAACGATTACAATCTGGCAGATACTGTAAATAAAATGAGCCTTTCAACAGATGCATTTAAAAACTGGGGAGCGCCTTCACTTGCCATGAGGAGAACACCAATTGCGTACATTTAAAATGCTCTGTGGGGATTCGGGGAACACACTTCTAACTTACACAAAGCCCTCCCAGGTTACCCATTAAAATGCTACTGTAAATAATTGCACACGTTGGGTCTGATTTACAAAAGAGTTGTGTTTATGTATGCATGTGCTGTTTCCCACTGGAGTCAATAGCAGGCAGCAATTGTTTACACAAACATAACACTTTTGTTAATTAGTCTCTAAATAACTGAACATCTACAATCTGGTAGACGTTAATTTAAAAAGAAAACGCTTCATCATAGTTTCCTAACAGATTATTTTCTTTTCCCTGGACAAACGATGGCGTTTAACAGATGTCCGAAAAAACTGGGAAACTCATTGTTTGCCACAAGAAGCACAATACTGTTTGTCATATAATTAAAATAACATGTTGGGAAAATGCTACTAACTTAAACAAGTCCCTCCAGTTATACAAATGACAAAAAAATTATACAGCAAAGATTAAAGTTGGGGGCGCACACCAGTCAAAAAATAATTAAAATAAAAACCTATAGAAAATCATGAAGTACAATGATAAACAATGAACAATTTTTGGGGTGCAGGATAATGCCAATGCGAACATCGGGAAAATCCAAACAGTAAAAAGAGTAAGAGAAACAACTTCCCTCAAATCCCGCACTCAGTATGGTAAGTGGGACAAAAATCCACCTCCTACCTAAGTAGTCAAAAAATAACAGCACAAAGTTGTCAACATTAAATAAACTAAATATAGTACATGAAAAATGTTCAAAAAATCACATTTATTGAAGGAATAGCAAAAAATGTATATGTAACAAGTAACAGAAGGGAAAATGATATTTGTTAGTAAGTCAAAATACAAAACATAATTAAAAACTGAAAAAGACAGAACCTAAATGTTTGTTAATAAACTTCACAAACAATAGGAGCAACAAACAAGACCCAAATAACCAGTGTATATACAGGGAAAACACAACAAAAAGTATATATTTATACACAAAGGTCCTATGGAGACGTAGCAGCACAACGCGTTTCGGGGCTGCCACCCCTTTATCAAGTGCTAAAAATTTAAGAAAGAAAAAATGATAATAAGAACAAAGTAATTATACGTAAATAAAGAGAAGCAGAAGGAAAAGGCATGGCAAAAGTCAGCAGAAGACAGCATCTTACCGCAGTATCACAAAAGGCGCAGAGTAAGTAAGGGCACAGGAATACCACAACAATCAGAAAAAAGCTGTAAAGAAAGAGTAATGGAGTCAATAAAGAAACCACAAAGACACAACACGATAGCATAAGAAGCCAAGAAACACAACAATACCTGTCAGTACGTAGACATACGGCCAACGCCCAGAACGGCAACACAGATTGAAAGTCAGGCAAATTAACGCTAAAAAAGAAAAGGAGTTACAATAAGAACCACAAAGGCGAAAAGCAAAGTCTACAAGGCCCCATCAAGACCCCCAAGTACCTGATAGTAGAACAGGACGTGATACGACCAGTGTGGTGGAAGACCGAAAAATATAATGACACACCGCGCGTGAATTTAAACCACTTCCATAATGAAAGCAACATAAAGAGAGGACTAAAAAACGGCGGCGGCCATATTGTAAAGGGACGCCGTGCATAGATAGAGAAGGTGTAATGGACACAAAAAAAGGACTAAAAAAGAGAACGCGGCCAGACAAACCAAAAGACAGCAATACCACAGGAACTCATCAATAAAAGGAAGGGGAGGGTGAAGAAGTCCCTAAGAAAGTACGGACAATAAAGTGTCCATGAAAAGAAACAAAGAGTATCAGAAACAGAGAAAGAGGAAGGAATAAAAGCCGTGAGGCAAAAAGAACTCAGGTAGATAGAAATGCAGTAAAAGAAATATTCTCGTTCATACCATGGGGGTTCACACTTCTCAAAGTCTGAATCCAGAAAGTTTCACGTTGTAATAGGAGACGTATGCGATCCCCTCCTCTAGGTCTTCGGTCAACAATCTCAAGAACATTAAATCTCAGTTGAGACACACGATGACCAACCTCATTGAAATGCCTAGCGACAGGACTTGTTGTGACATGGTTACGGATGGTACTTTTGTGTTCACTAATACGCATTTTGATGGGGCGTGTCGATTGTCCAACATACACCTTGCCACAAGGGCAAACAAGTCTATAGACAACATGATCAGAATCACAGGTAGCATAATTTTTCAGGAACACCTTTTTTCCTGTCATGGGGTGATTGAAAAAATTACCCTTTTGTACATTGTTGCACTGTGCACATTGCAGACATGGGTGAGTACCAAGGTTGAGAGGGCTCAAGAGGGTCTGTCTCAAAGAGGTTTGTGAGTTCAAATCAGCACGTACCAAATGGTCTTTCAAACTCCTGGCTTTTCGAAAAGCAAAACGTGGCGGTTCAGTAAACACATCCTTACACATCTGGTCCTCTGAAAGGGTAGACCAATGTTTAAGGATAACTCGCCTAAATCTGTTGGACATAGAGCCATATGTGGAGACCATGGTCAATTTTTTCTCTTTGGAAACAACTTGTGCACGGGGACCCAACAAATGATCACGGTTATGTGTGTTAGCTTTTGCCCTGGACAAGCAAAGTACCTCCTCAGAGTAACCTCTTGTGATTAAACGTGTTTGTAAATCATCCATCCTCCTGTCACACTGAATAGAATCACTAATAATCCGTTTATATCTCAAGAATTGTCCGTATGGTAAGTTCTGGATAAGGTGCTGAGGATGAAAGGACTCTGCTCTCAGTAGTGCATTTACATCAGTGGGTTTCCTATACACGTCAAAGGAAAGCCTAGAACCATGTATAGCAACAGTGGTATCCAAGAAGTTGATTTTATCCATGCCAATCTCCAAAGTGAACTTAATAGTTGCATGTACCTGGTTCAACTCATTCACAAAACAATTAAGATCAGACACAGGGCCACACCAAATCAAAAAAACGTCATCTATGTAACGTAACCAACAGTGAAGTTGCCTTTTCCAGACTTTATGGGTATGGATGTGTTGGGTCTCAAAAGTGTGCATAAAGATATTCGCAAAATTAGGGGCAAAATTCGCCCCCATCGCAGTGCCTTGGGTTTGTAAGAAAAATGTATCACAAAGTCTAAAGTATGATTCATTCAAAACCCAGCTCAATAGGAGTAATAAAAACTCTTTATGTGCACCAAGGTCACCAAAATCAGAAAGAGCTTTCCTTACTGCTTGAATGCCATCCTCATGAGGAATATTGGTGTACAAGCTAACCACATCCAAAGTGGCTAGAACACTGTCAGGTGGAATAACAAGGGTCTGAGTGATGTTAATGAAGGAAGTGGTGTCTTTTAAAAAACCTTCTTGATTAGTGGCAATTTGCTTAAAAAAAAAGTCGATGTACTTAGAGACAGGTTCAAATACAGAGTCACACGCAGATACTATAGGTCTTAAAGGGGGGTTCATAAGATCCTTGTGTATCTTTGGTAGACCATACAGAACCGGTACCCGTGGGTAATCATTCATGAGGTAATGTCTAGTAGCCAATGAGATCCAATTGTTCTGAACTCCAACATTGAGGATGGCATCCAAAAGTTTTTTGGATTGAAAGACTGGATCACCTGTAAGTTTTTTGTATACAGTGGGATCATTGGCGAGCGCATTCAACTTATCAGTGTACCACCGTGCGTTCATAACCACAGTGGCACCGCCCTTGTCCGCTTGCTTAATAATAATATTTTTATTACTTGATAGATCACCCAATGCTTTTCGTTGGTTTTTTGTCATATTATGGTGTCTCAATTTTTCATGGTAAGGTAACTTCCTGACATCCTCACGGACTTTGTCAAAAAATAGGTTAAGCGTTCTACTCTGTACTTGTGGTGAAAAAGTAGAGGGACGCTTGAACTCAACATAATCAGAAACAACATTGCAAGGAGGTGGCATTTGAAAAAAATGATGTTGAAGAGACATTTTTCGGAAAAACAAAGACAAATCAACTTCATTCTGGAAGGAATTGTTAGATTGTGTAGGTACAAATCTAAGGCCCTTCCTGAGCACAGCCATTTCCGTAGTAGTAAGTGCGTGATCAGAAATGTTGACAACTAGTCTTTCTTGTGGCTCCTCAAGAGCCTGACGTCTGGCTCTCTTCTGCCGGATTGCTTTTCCCCCCCTCCTGGTTTTGGATGGCCTTGTAATAAAAAAGCTTCCGAGGTATTAACAGGAGTTGCTGATGTTGATGTTGAAGAGGTGGCAGCCACTTGTGAAGAATGCAGGATGCCAGAGGGTGCTGATGCTCCCGATGCCTGAAACAAAGGATAATTACCCAACAGACTTCCCTGAGATACACCTGGTTGTACAATGGGTCTGTGAGCACTAGATCTTTCAGATACTGGAATGGATCCCAAAGATACTGATGTGGGCAGGGCTGTCTGGTCACCACTTCCACCACTTTCTCCACTGGTTACTGATGAGTTAGATCCCCCAGAGTTCAAGCCAGCGTTTCTCTGTAACGCTTTTCTTTTATGATATTCGTCTAGTTCTTCTACCCAAGTATAAACTCTGTTGTATTGATAGTCTAAATTATCCCTTCTGAATTTCCTCTGTTTCAACTTCTCTAAATCCGCTGTGTGACCTGCTATGATCTCCTCACACTGCTTATATATGCACTCCCAATCCTCAGCAGTCTTATCCTTCCTTAATGCTTCCTGAGCCACCTCTATTTCCTCAGCGACCTCAGTCAAGGATAATTGTAGTTCTTTTATAGTTAGAATGATCAGATCTAACGAACACTTATTGAGTACCTGACGCCACTTAGCTAAAAAGCCTTTTCGATTTTTACACAAGGTAGGTTTTATCAGGATGCGTAAACCCCGCGGGATTCTTTTAACCTTGTGATACTCCCCAAGAGTTACAGCATGAAGCCTTAATGAGACTTCTTTTTTAAGTAGATTTTCCAAATTACGTAAAGTATGAGTTTTTTGGGTGGAGTTTAGAAAGCTTGAATTGCCACTTAATGCTGCCAAAACTGCCTCTGCCTCTTCCTCAGAATAGGCTAAAGTTTCTGCACATTTATCTGTAGATACTACATTAGCCAAGAAAGTCATATCTGAAAGTAAAAAAACACAATATATATACTTTTGAGGCAAATGCGAAGAAATGCCCAATCAAAAAGATAGTAGTAAGGTGCTGCCCACCTAGAGTGACCGAAGGTCAAATAAGGGTATGTAGAGCACGGGGTGTGGGGGCGCACACAAATAGAGAAGAAATACAAAATTACAAGCAGATTTTTTCTTAAAGACCAAAAATTCAAAGAAGTACTGTGGTGCAAGATAATGCCGATGCAGAAATCTGCACCGGAAACGTCAAAAAAGCCAAAGAAAGGGGAACTACTCCCCTCAAATCCTGCACTCAAATTGGTAAGGAGGAGGAGCCCCACCATATGTAGGCACCAGAAATCAATATAATATTTTTTATATTTCTCAAAGTTATAAAAAAATCACAAGAAATTGTTTTATATAGCAAAAGAGACATATAAATTTATTGAAAACAATAAATTAGTAACACACATAATATGTACGATAACAGAAGAAAAAAGAGGTTATTAATGATGAACAATACATAAGGCAACAGAAATAAACATAAATTGTTTGTTAGTAACCTCCACAAACAATTAAAGCTACAATATTCAAACAAAGTTTAAAGAAAGACCCAAGCAACCAGTGTATACATGAATTAGGGAAAAACGTATAATAAACTTATAAAGTTCAGATGAAGTGTAGCAGCACAACGCGTTTCGGGGCTGCCACCCCTTTATCAAGTGCTGCAAGCAAGAGAAAAACACAAAGTATGAAGGAAGTTAATAAATAAAAAAAAAACGTCAGGGCAATCTGTGTACATGGAAAGGCTGGGAGGTAGGTATTGGCAAAAAATTGATGAAACGGTCTTACTGCAATAAGAGAAAAGCTGCAGATGCCAAGGTCGGCTTACTGAGAAAAGCTGTAGAAAGAAATGACGAGGGAGAAAAGTGTCAGCACACCTAGCGCTGAAACAACATCACGGGCAGGTAAGGCACAATGAACAAAAAATGACCCAAAGTTACCTGGATAAGGAACACGTAGCACATCCAATGCAAAAAGAGAATAGCGAAAAACTTCAGACACCCAAGCCAGCTGACTGAGCGAAGCTGTAGAAAGAAATGAAAAGAGAGGGAGAAAAAAGTGTCAGCACACCTGGGGCTGAACTAGCGTCACGGACAGATAAAGTACAAAAAGCCAAAAAACAACCGAAGGTTACCTGAATAAAGAAGCACGTAGCACGTCCAATACCAAAGGAGACTGACGGTTCCCGGGGCAGCGGGAAGCGCGTATTTAAGCAAACACACAAAGTAATACACATAGAAAGAGGACAAGACCAAAAACCGCCGTCACGCAAGGCAGAATCGGAACATAAGAAATGAAGACCGCCATGTTAGAAGAGCAAAAAATTGCAGAGAAAATAGAAAATGGGGGAAAAAAAGGAATAAGACAGTCAAAAGATTCAAGACGGAAGAAGCATATAAGAAATACTAAAAAATGGAAATAATAAAGACAAAAAGAGAGAGAAATCAGACAGAAAGCATACATGAAAGACAAAAAAGAAAAGAAACAAAGAATAAACAAGAGCGAGGTAAAGAGCCTAAACGGCAGAGCTGAAATCCTAGCCGCCATATAAAAGTCGGCGAAACAGTGACAAAAAATGGCAGCCATGAGACGGATAGAA
>JASBQN010287464.1:0-10875 GCA_030265015.1 Desmognathus folkertsi
AATGAGCGAGTTTGTGAACCCCCCCCCGACTCCAAGATGGCGTCAGCGATGCCGACGTGGTGTTGACGACTGAGACCGCGCACCAGGAGAGCCTTGCGGGACCCGCGGTGAGATCCTGAGCTCCGGGCTCGCGCGGTGACTGACCGCTGCCAGAACCGGGACAATAACGGTGCTGAACCACACCGGCGACAGGACAGCAAGTGCGTGGAGACGCCCCCCCCCCCTCCCGGCCCCGGAGGGGTGGTGGTGCGGTGGGCGCGGAGCTGCTGGTCGAGTCCGTGCAGGAGGACGCAGCGACAAGGGACCACGGGGAAAACACTACGAGAGCCGTGGTGAGCGGGTCTGTCCGGGTGCAGACGAGCAACGAGGAAGGCGGCCAGAGTCAGGCCGGCAAGAAGGAGGGCATCGCGGAGAACCGCAGACGGCGACACACCAAGGTGAGGGGATGGGCGTGGGGGCCACGGTTTAAGGGTGGGCCCTGTGCCGTGAAGGTGCCCCCATCTACCCTAGCTGCCCCTGCATCGGACTTGCCCCCCCCCGCTCCCCGCCTCCCCTGGACAACACAGGGGGTTAAACAGAGCGGGCTGGGAGCCTTGAGCCTCCAGGGAACACGCTTGCATCACTCCCCCATCCAGGGGAACCCGCACCCCGGTCCGGGGCAATATATTTTGAGCTCTGGGGCTCGGGTGCTCAGCTGCAAGACTGCATAAGGTACAGATCACGAATGGTTCGGGGGAAAAATAGTGGAACAAGGACACCGAGCCGGAAGAAACAGGGGGGGACAGCAGTAAGTGAAAAGAAAGTAGCACTTCAAGACCCCACGATGGCAGAGGAACGCCCAACATCAGACGACGAATGGTCAGGCCCGCTAACTAAACGCGACATAGGGATGCTCAATAAAAACATCCTAGCACTGAAGGACGATTTCACGAGCTTGTTACGAACTGAGCTAGCATCCCTCCGTGAAGAAATCCATACAGACCTGAAACAAATGCGAGACACAGTGTCAGGCGTGGAAGCGCGGATGGAGAGAGTCGAGGAGGCACAGGCCACAACAACGGGGCTGGTGCAAGAATGAAGGGGCGAGCTACAAGATCTGAAAAAAACAGTTGCAGCCTTGGAATTTAAGTGTGAAGACTTAGAAAACCGCTCTCGCCGCTATAACATTCGTGTCAAGAACTTGAAAGAAGGGGCGGAGGACGGAGATTTGACCGCCTGCATGAAAGAGATGCTTTCCACAATAGGGTGCACCGAGGTAGTAGATGAAATCCATTTCGATCTGATACACAGAGTGGGTCCCCCGACGCGACTCCTTGGGGGGCGTCCACGCGACATTCTGATAAAGCCCCACGCCTTTCGACATAAAGAAAAAATCCTGCTGGAAGCACGCAAGAAAGAAAGCTGGGACCTTAGGGGCTCCAAGATAGCAATCTACCAAGATATGGCACCGGCCACACTGGCTAGAAGAAGGCAATGGAGGGCGATAACGGAATGTCTGCGGAAAAATGAGATGAAATATAAATGGCTCCACCCCTTTGGCCTGCAGTTCGACAAGTTCACTGTGCACACGTTTGAGGAGGGGGCAGATGCGGTGAAAATGCTGTTCGATGTTACAGTGGAGAAGTTGCAATATGCTGGAGACTTCGTGGGCAACGGAGTTCGGAGAAGAAGAAACTCGCGAGTTTACCCCAGAAATGACCCTGCGATTGATGAATAATGGTCCTCAGAGTCTGGGAGGAATGCTGTGCAAGAGCGAAGGAACAGTGGGGCACATGGATAGAGTGTACCGATATCTACTGAAACCAGGTTGAAATAGAAATGTACAGCAGATGAGACGCAATGCCGGCCAGGGTGCCCATTGGTAGTGCTATAAGTAAACAAAGGAAAGGCACTAAAGGGCGCCCGAGACAATCAGTGCCTAACCTGTGGAGGTATAAGGATATCAACCTGGTTGATCTTTGGGAGGAGGGGGGGAAATGTTGATTGTTGTCTGTTGACAGTTGGAAAAATAGAGCAAAGATACGATGACAGAAGGGTTTTGTTTGTTAAAGCTTTATAATGTTTATCTGCAAGTGCTAACACAAAATGGAAGCCAGGGGGGAAATGCACCCTGGTGTAATCTGGTCCAAAGAGGAGTGTTTATATAAGTCCACAACCAAATTGGTGGGTGGATTTTCTCGATAGGACAAAGTTTTGGTTAAGGTTTGGAGTGTATGATTAGGAGTTTTTATTTTTTTTTTAGATTTATTTTTTTTTTGGTTTGAGTTGAGAGAGTGTGAGAAAGTTGTGTAGTTGTGTGGTTAAAATGGGTGTGATTCGATATACCACATATAATGTGAGAGGCCTTAATACTCCTGTGAGGAGAAAGCTCCTGCACACACACCTACGATCCAATGGGGGAGGAGTGGTTTTTCTCCAAGAGACACACCTGAATGGATGTGATTTACATAGACTGAGTAGTCCCACTTTCCCACAACAGTTTCACTCGCAGGCACGGAAGAAAAAGGGGGGAGTGACGATTCTTATCCACAAAAATCTAGATTTCCGATTAGACGACACCCTCAAAGATAAGGAAGGTAGATTTATAGCGGTCAAGGGTGCACTTAACAATGAACGAGTGACATTAATTTCAGTGTATGTTCCCAATTCCGGGCAGAACCAATTTATCCAGAGCCTCCTTTTGGATCTAGCACAGTTCATAGAGGGAGCTGTGATCATGGGCGGAGACTGGAACATCGTCACAGATGCAAAAATAGATAGATCCACAGGCAAATTTGTTCAGGCCACAGCTCTATCCAAAGCAGTCAAGGCCGGATTGACATCTCTGGGATTGATTGACATTTGGCGGGACAAATTCCCACAACAGAGAGATTATACATGTCACTCCGTAGCGCATAAATCGTACTCCAGAATTGATGTGATCTACATCTCCAAGGCACTACAACATAATGTACTCAAAGCAGAAATTGATCTGGGTATCATGTCGGATCACTCCCCAACTTATATCGAAGTAGAGGAGGGACATGGCACACACAGAGAGAGGGGACGAACATGGAGATTTGACTCGCATTTGCTAAAGCGGGAAGAAACGGTGGCAGAAATTAAGGAAAGTATCCAGGAGTATTTCACAGTAAATGACACACCAGAAGTCTCCACACCGATAATTTGGGATGCATTTAAGGCGGTGTTGAGGGGGGAATGTATAAGAATAGGGGCCCGAATTAAAAAGGGAAAAGAGAAAGAGGTGCAAAGGTTGAAAACTGAAATTTCAGAGTTAGAAAGACTACATAAAGATAAAGGGTCCCACCTAATCTACCGAAAACTGACACACGCCAGGGGACAGCTCAAATTAATCCTCACAGAAAAGACTGAGAGAGCATTGCTTTACACTAAACAATCATATTATGAAGGAAGTAATAAGGCAGGAAAGCTCCTAGCCCATGCCCTTAAAGCCAAGCAGAATAAAACCAGAATAGGTAAGATACAGAAACAAGGTGGAGGACTTGCAGTGGAAGATAACGTGAAATGCCAGGAATTCGCAGATTTTTATGAGTCTTTGTACTCAAACGAGGAAGTCCCAAAAGAGGCCCAACAAAAATACCTAGATAAAATCATGTTACCACGTCTGACAGAAGAACAGGCAACAATATTGGAGAGGGAAATTCAAAAAGAAGAAATTCTGAACGCAATAAATGCCTTAAAAGCCAACAAAAGTCCGGGCCCGGATGGGCTGACTGCCTCTTTTTATAAAACATACGCGAAAGAGCTAATGCCATATCTACTTAAAACCTTTAACTATATTAGGGAGAACGGTACCCTACCGCCTTCCATGACAGAAGCCTTAATATCACTGATCCCTAAACCGGGCAAGGACAACACCAAATGTGCATCCTATAGACCGATATCCCTACTGAATTTAGATGTCAAACTGTTCACCAAGATAATAGCGAAAAGGATGGAAACACTAATGCAGGGATTAATAGATCCGGACCAGACAGGCTTCATAAAAAACAGGAATGCTTTTGATAATACCAGAAGGATATCTCTCTTGACGAGCATATTGCAAAGGGGGAAAATACCGGGATTACTCTTGTCCCTAGACGCAGAGAAAGCGTTTGATAGGGTAAATTGGAACTTCCTGCGCCTAACGCTGGAGAAATTTGGATTTGGACCAGTGATTCAAAAAATGATTTTTGCCAGTTATATTATGCCCACAGCTAAAATTGGGGTTAATGGCACATTCTCTAGGCCGATTCATCTGGGCCGGGGCACGAGACAGGGCTGCCCCTTGTCCCCGTTGCTATTTGCGATCTATATGGAGCCATTGGCACAGGCGATTCGAGCAAATTCAGGCATAAAAGGGATCAAGTCAGGCCCAGACGAATTCAAAATCACGCTCTTCGCAGATGATGTGATTTTATCAATGACAGACCCCATAACCTCTACGCAGGAAGCACTAGAGGAATTAAACGATTTTGGCAAAATCTCTGGGTTCAAAGTGAATATTGAGAAATCCGAAATTTTGAGTCTGAATTTGTCGCTAGGTACCTGTGAAGCACTGAAAAAAATGTCCCCGTTCCATTGGGCCAAAGACAAACTCAAGTATTTGGGTATATTTCTGGCAGCAGACCCGAATCAACTCTATAAAGTCAACTATCCCAGAATCTTTGAATCAATTTATAAAGACCTACATTGCTGGACGCAGCTACACATTTCCTGGCTCGGACGAATCAATACAATCAAAATGAATATTGTCCCCAGACTATTGTATGCATTCCAAACAATCCCATGTAGAGTACCGAAGCAGGAGATCTTAGCCCTTCAAAAACGTATCACCCATTTTATATGGGGGGGAAAAAAACCACGAGTAGCCAGGGCAGTAATATTGAGAGATAGAGGCGAGGGAGGCTTAGGATGTCCGGACATACTAAGATATTATTACGCAGTCAACCTAAGGATGATGCGTGAATGGCTGTTGTTAGAATCTGAAAAAAACTGGGTGTTGCTGGAACAAGATCAGGCAAAAATACATATATGGTCACAGCCCTGGCAAGTAAAAGCGAAAAGAACCAAGAGACTAGAGAATTCAGTCTCGGCTTCAGGTATTTTAGAGGCATGGGACGCGGTAGCGACACCATGTGGACTCACGACATTCCCATCCCCACTGACACCTATCTGCTGTAATCCAGACTTCACCCCAGCTTTGAACTCAACATGCTTTGAGAGAATGGCTAACAATAATTGCAGAACAATTGGAGCGCTTTTCGATCAAGGCCAGATTAAATCTTTCACAACCTGCAGAATTCAATTTGGCTTAGAAGAGAAAGATAGGTTCGCATATACCCAACTGCGACATTTCGCAATGAATAAAGAGATAAGGCAGGGTGCAACTAGGAAGAAAACCGCATTTGAAAGACTGCTGGAAACAATAGATAGTGACACGAAATTGATTGCAAAAATCTACAAGCTATTAGGGAATCTCCATGCACTCCCGGCTAGACCCCCGAGAATAAGGTGGGGAGAGGACCTGGGGCTTGATATTTCTGAGGAAGAGTGGACTAGGCTGTGGAGAAACCATAATAAATGGTGCAGAGCGCTACCGGCAAGGGAAACATTAACGAAAGTCATCTACAGATGGTATCTCACACCTGTGAAACTACACACTATGTCAAAACATATTTCAGACAAATGTTGGAGAGGGTGTGGTGAGAGCGGTACATATATGCATATGTGGTGGGAGTGCCGTATGATACAACAGTTTTGGAAAGAGGTATTTACAGTAATAAGTGAGATTATGGGAAAAGAGTACAAACCAAGTCCGGGAGAGGTACTTCTGGGGCTGAATGGTTCAAATGAAGAAATACCGAATGAGAACATGGTTGGTCTACGAGCTATACTGTTGGTAGCAGCAAAGCAAACAGTAGCACTACGATGGAAGGCAGTCACGCAGCCGAATATACAAGAGTGGTGGACCAAGATTTGGTTCCACATTGCAATGGACAAAATCTGGCATACGAACGAAGGGAAAATGATGTATTATCAGAGGAAATGGGGCCCTTTCTTTAGGTATCTGGAGGAAAAAAAGTACAGTGTGACATGCCCTCAATCGCTTAGAGCCTTAAAGATCTATAACTATTGAAGCTGATGGAAGGTGGTGATTAAGAAAATATGGAGTGTATTGATGTTTGGGGAAAGTGTGTGAACCAGAACAGGGTGTTGAGTGGAAGGTGTGAAGGGGGATGGTTAGGTGTAGAGGAGAATAACAGTTTAGAAGATGGAGATGGTGTCTGTAACATTTGTATAGTGGATAAAGGATTGTGATATGTGAATTTAGTAATTTGAATTTTTTGTTGTTGTTAATGGATGTAATGTTTTTTTTGGTTGTTTGTCTTGGAAAATAATAAACACAATTATATAAAAAAAAAAAAAAGATCAGTAAGTCAGGAGCCTGGGCATGATGAGTCTCATATTTTCCTGGGCGCATAGTTCAGTGGGCCACCATTTTTCATTTTGTTGATTCTAGCTAACTGTATCAAGGCAGTGTTATTGCGCGCCGGCAATGGAGGGGAGGTGATGCCGCGAGGCAGAGGATAGGGGGCGGAGGGGCCCCCTAATGGCTGTATGTTCACTTGGTTCCTTGAGGTTTGAAGTATAATAGCTGGCTGACAAGTGGTGATAGGGGGAGGACCATCCGCAGGTGCTCTTGCCTGGGGCTTCATGGGATGTGTTGTAACTTGCTCACCGGAAATATCCTTTTTGTTTGTTCTCTGAGGTGCGGAGATAGGAATGTTTTTGGCATGGGCCTCTGCTTGCAGAAAATGAGCTTTGATCTCCTTCTTGAAGGTGTATATGGAAGGGGTATCCCGGATGTGTGCGGGTAGAGTGTTCCAAATGTGCACGCCCTTACATGCGATGGTGGTACCCCCTTTGGTCTGTTTACGAAATTTAGGGGGAAACAAGAGGCTTGACTGGTTGATTCGTCTGAGACGTTGGGCATGTGGGACCTTAGCCCACTTCTGGGCATACTTTGGGCCTAGATTGTGTTTGGCTTTCCATAGCCAGAGACATACACGGGCGGCTATTTGTGAGTCAATGTTGAGCCATCCTAGCGCCTGTCTCCATGTGCTTAGGTGTTCCCTGCGGTTAAGATGGAAGATTAACCTAATCGCCCGGTTTTGGATCTTTTGTAAAGAAAACCGAGTCCTCTTGGAAGCACTAAGGAGAAAGGCTAAGCCGTATTGGATACGCGAGCCAATTTCCGCCTGGTATATGGTTTTCTTCTGTTCCAATGTGAGCAGTGGAAAGAGCCTTGCAAGGGAATGGAGTCGGAAATGACAGTTCTTCACAGTTTTAGCGGCTTGGGCGGTTCCGTCCAAGTTGTGACAAATCTCGATACCCAGGTTTCGGACACGCAGAGCAGGAATGGGGGCTGGACCCCATGAAGATGGCCAGGGAAAGGGCGGGATCCCCTCAGCCCCACCTCCCACTGCGAGAAGCTCGGTTTTGCCTTCGTTGAGGCAGAGCTTGCTCTGCCTCATCCATTCCCGCAGGAGGGTAAGGCAGGGGATCAGCCTTTCTCTCTCACCTGTGTCCCCGTGGAGGTCAACCAGTATCTGTGCGTCGTCGGCATATAACTGGAACTTGAGTCCTGTGGACTCAAGAAGGGAGGCAAGTGGACGCAAATAAATATTAAACAATATGGGGGAAAGCGAGGATCCCTGAGGGACACCCCAGGGGACCTTAGATTTGGAAGATTGAATGTCACCCCATTTAACAGATTGCGCTCGATCTGACAAAAATGATTTGAACCATTCCCAGGCTGTACCACCGATACCTCCAATGTCTCTCAGCCTTGATAGCAGGATGTCGTGGTCTACTGTATCGAAAGCTGCTGAGAGATCAAGGAGGATCAGGAGGGCTGGGTGGTTTTGGTCGGCGCACCACAGTAGGTTTTCTCTGATTTCGGCCGTGGCCAGTTCCGTGCCTCTTCCCGGTCTGAATCCTGACTGGGAGTCGTGAAAAACGTTTGTGCTTTCAAGATGTTCCTGAATCTGGGTGGTAACAATGGCTTCTGTGATGCGAGGCAGGAGGCGTAGTTGTGTAACTGGACGCAGGTTCTTGAAGTCGAGTGGGTTCCCATCCGCTTTTTTAGGTAATGGTGTAATCACACCTGTTTTCCAGGCCAGGGGGACTTCTCCTGAGAGTAGACTGCTATTGACAATAGAGGTGAGGTCCGCAATGATCTCATCACTTAAGGACTGGACGACCTTGGTGGGGAATGGGTCAAGTGTTGATGAAGCGGAACCTAACTTAGCTAGTGTCTGCCTTACAATCGCTTGGGTCACGGGTTTAAATGCTAAGAAAGCAGAAGGCATAGTTTGTTGAAGTTCATCTGAATGAGCAAGGCGTCCTTGGGAGATGGATTCCTTGGCTGCGGCCCATTGCCGCTCAACTTGTTTGGCTGCATCCAGGTCAGGACTGGGAAGTTCGAGATCTATCTGGTCTCTAATGTCCCTGATCTTTTGGGAAAAAAAGTTGGCAATGTTTTGCACATGGACAAGAGGGTTGCTGGGCTCAAATTTCTGTGTGTCTTTTTCTGGGAGTATGGATTTGATGGCTTTGAATAGCGCCTTTGAGGAGTTGTTCTTGCCGGCGGAGTTGATGAGATTCTGAATATAGTTCTTCTTGTGTAGCTTTAAAGCAGTTTTGTAGGTGTTTTGAAGTTTCTGGTATGTTTCTAAATCACGCTGGCCGTGTGATGTCTGCCATTTTTTCAGATGTTTTCTCACCAATAAGCGTAGCTTGCTCAGTTCTTGAGAAAACCATTTATTGTGGATATGTTGTGGGGGTTTTTCTCGGACCGCTCTTAGTGGGCACAATATGTTCCGGGTGACCACGAGTTTTGTGTGTAAGATGGCATCTAATTCATGTGTTGGTAAGTCCTGTCTGGAGCAAGGTATCCAGTGCTTCTTGAACTCGTTGGGGGTCACATTCTTAAAGGTCCTTCTCATGATTTTGTTAGGAATTGACCTTGATTTCCTGTTTGGGAGTGTGCTTAAGTGCCAATTTGAGAATGTGGACGAGATTAGATGGTGGTCAGCCCAAGGCAGTATAGTCGTGTGAGTGTCGCTCAGGGGAACATTACGGTGACAGAGCAGGTCGAGTTGATTGCCATAACGATGTGAGGGCTCATCCAGATCTTGTGTTAAATGAAAGTTGTGCAGTAGTTGGCTGAGTTGAATGGCAAAAGGTGTGTCTTTTTTATTAAAATGTACGTTAAAATCTCCACAGAGGATTAGCTTAGGGGCTGATGTAGTAAGCTCTTCTAGAACTAGTTGGAGTTCATTGAGAAAGGACTCCTCTTCTCCTGGGGGATGGTAAAGACAGAGCATTGTGATGGGGGGGAGATTCTTGGGTCCTCCTTTGGCCATTATATATTCAAATGTATCTGGCTTGTTGGAGAGTTTGCACAGTCTAAATGAAAGGTCTTGGTGGTGGATTATCGCTACTCCTCCACCCCCTTTTCCTTCCCTAGCAGCTGAGAGGAGTTTGTAATCAGTGGGTAGTATGTCTATAATAGCGGGGTCTTGGTCAGAGCCGAACCAGGTTTCTGTAATGACTGTGATGGCGGGTTTGCTTTCATCCAGTAGGTCGTAAATTTCTGCTGAATGAGCAACTGCAGAACGTGCATTAAGCAGGTGGATAATGGGTTGAAAATCATTGCGAGTAAAGCAATGTTGAGGTGATGTAAGGTTTGGGTAAGATTGACCCTGATTCTTCGTGTTGTACTGCTGGGAAGTGTCATTTGTAGTGGTGACAGAAGCTTTAATTTCCTGATTAAGTCTTAGGATAGATGGAAAGTCAGACTGGGGTGATAGCGATGGATGGTTGAGGTTTTGTGAATCACTGGGGTTAGTGGGAGCGATAACTTTTACTTCTGCTCTTGAGGTGGTAGAGGGGGCAATTGGCGGAAAGGTAACCCCATTCCAAATTGATAGGCAGTCCCAATTATTTGATGGGAGAGGTTTTGGTGAGCAGGTAATGTTGTGTATCATCGTGGCCAGGGTAGCCCTTAAATGATGTTGACGAGTTGAAGAGAAGGTAAGATTAGGGTCTGATGGAGGACCGTGAGATTGGTGGTGAGCCGGTGTGACAGTAGTATTGCACATTAGAGAAGAAGAAGTTACCTGGATGACAGTTGAGGGGGGCTCAAGAGTCATGGAAATATCAGTGGAATTTGGTTCGTCTAACTCGACTCTCACGCTAATCGTATTTCCAGTTATACAATCATCAGAAATCTTACCTCCTGGCGGCGTGGCGAGGGGTCCTGCTTGGTCCGGACAGGTGACGCCCTTGTCTCCGGCCCTTCACTCCCAGGCGGCTTCACCTGGCGGCTCTCATTCGCCAGTGTGTTTTGTAGCAGCATAGCAGCTGGTTGGTCAGTGGGCGTGGTGAACTTGGAGGGCGGTGCTGCAGGGGGATTCCTCTGGCGCGTCATTCTGGAGCCGGAGGTGATTGCTGCTGCTCCTGCCTCACCTTTCTTTGCCCAGGTAGGTGGCCCCAAAGGAGGCACTTTCTTAGATGGAGTAGTTAGGGTGTCAGTGTTAGTTCTGTGGTGGGCAGATCTCAGGGACTTCTTGATCCCTGTGATGACTCGATCGCCCATGGCTCCAATCCTGTTGTTATTCTTCTGACTGGGCGCAATGGCACTGGAGGCCGGGGAGGAGGGGGAGGGTCTCGGCTGCCGAGGGATGTTTGAAACGGCAGCACGGGTGATGTTATCCTGCAAGGGCGTCCAGACAGGTGACGCCCTTGTCTCCGGCCCTTCACTCCCAGGCGGCTTCACCTGGCGGCTCTCATTCGCCAGTGTGTTTT
>JASBQN010298526.1:0-10804 GCA_030265015.1 Desmognathus folkertsi
TTACTGCGTTGTCACGGTGGGCTAAAGTGCTAACTGTGAAGTTGGTTTTATAACCAAAAAAATGAATGTAACAAATAATACCTTGACGGGGGCGGGCCGGCTCCTCAATACTGCCTCTTAATGGAACATTGTGTTACTGATGGGTCTGGGATGGAAATGTAGTTAAGGAGACTAATGAATAATAATAATAATAATAATAATAATAATAATTATAATAATTCCAACCCCCACAGAGCCAAACCTTTCCTCCCCACACAAGATGTTAATTTCACAGAAGGATACACAGCGCCTGAAGTGAAGAGAGGCCGCCTCACACCACCTCAATTTTCAGGTCCTTGTTGTGGGCTCTTGCAGTCAGTGCGCTAGCCCAGGAAGAGGTGCTGGATGACTTCAAAATACTGGGAGCAGCTGCCTCACACGAGTGCTGTCAAATATTTGCTGTGGGTTCTGGCAGTTTGCACTCTAGCCCAGAAGGAGGCGCTGGATGGTTTGATGTGTGGAATGCACAGAAAAAGGGGACCGTGCTGGCAGTCCGTGCGTCTAGTAAATAAAATAAAATAAAATAAAAGGGGAACACAGGCTGACACTCCAGCTAACTGGCCCTATCTATACATCAGTGAAGAGGGAGCCGGGAGCCGCACTGGCGGGTGACAGAGTCTCTGGAGCGTGAAAGACACACACACGCCTCAGGCAATTAATCACTCTTCGTGTTGACAGGAAAGGCAAAGGTCTCTGGCGAGCGTCGGCTGTGCTGCGAGGCACAAGCCGAGTACAGCTCAAGAAAAACAAACGCACCGGGTGACAGGAGTTTAACTCCTTACTGACCCAACTCTCCCCAGAGAGCCGGTCAGCCGAACAGCGTGGTTTTCTCGCGCAGGGGCCGGGCCCGGCACCACTGGCGAGCAGAACCGCGAAAAACAAGCGGTGAGCGTTTTTTAACTCAAGTTCCAGAGTTCGGGGGGGCCAGGGGCTTACTTGTGTTCCAATCAGCGGCTAAATGCTGTTCATGTTTTTCCTCACAGAATAAAGTCCAATTCCGGCTGTGAGAGGGTGATGTCCTTCCAGCTTGTGCTCTCTGAGGCAAAGACATTGGCCACTTGTTGGTGTGACAATATAGAGTGTCTCAGGCACCAAGTGACATGCCCATATATGGAGCCCTGGGAGTGATCTCTGGGAATTGTAGTACAGAACCCAATGTGTGTGTTCCTAGTGTGTTCCTAGTATGTACAGTAGTGATTGCTAAAATTGGTGAACTCTAATGAAATGAACCTGGCGTGCTAATGGAACTTGAGCACAAACAAAGATAACATAAAAAAAGGAGAAACTAACTGTCTTTAACACTGGTCTACTGCAGAGATCCTGTGAGTGGAGGAGTGTGGGTCCTGACACTATCCTCCCCTCCAGACCCCCTTCCTTCAAACTCTGCAATTAATTTCTGGTCGATGTCTTTTTCTTTTTCCCAGGAATTTTCAGAGCTAGGACAACCCTTCCATGCCACTAGAAACTCCTTTCCAGTGGGGGTTTCCCTTATGCGCAAAATTTTTTGTGCTTCCATTTCATAACAGTTGAGTCTTAAATTTTTCTGAGTCAAACGAGTGGTCATAGTGGCGGGTTTTATCAGAGATACATGAAAGACGTTATGTATTTTCCAACTGTTGGGTAGTTTCAGCCTCACGTTGACGATGGAGACAACTTCTGTAATCTTAAACGGTCCCACGAATCTGGGTTTGAATTTTCTGCTGTACCCCTTTAGATTCAGGTTCTTTGAGTCCAGCCAAACATAATCCCCTGGTTGATATGGGGGAGTTTCTCTCCGCTTTCTGTTAGCTTGTCGAGCATAACTTTCTTTGGCTTTCTGCAAGTTTTCCTCTGCGAGCCGGTGGATCTCTTCAATCTTCTCCACAGTGGTACTCACGGTAGGAACTTTCGCGAGGGTTCGGCTTTTCGCTGGGATAGCTGGAATCATCCGGACTGCCTGTCCACTGAAGCATTCAAATGGGGTCATGCCAATTGCAGTATGAAATGTATTGTTAAAGGTGAATTCAGCCATGGCCAGTAGTCTTGGCCAGTTCCGCTCGTTCTTGGTGATGTAACATCGAAGAAATTGCTCCAAGGTCTGATTGGTTCTCTCAGTCTGGCCATCGGTCTGAGGGTGATAGGCCGTCGACAAACTTGCCTCAATGTTCCAGAGTGATAACAGTTCTTTCCAAAACCTTGCCACAAATTGGGGACCACGATCAGAGATGATTTTCAGTGGAAGACCATGTAACTTATAAATGTGTTCCAAGAATAAAGTAACTAATTCCATGGCCGTGGGAAGTTTGTTGAGTGGGACGAAATGAACCATTTTAGAAAAAAGATCCACCGTAACCCAGATGACGGATTTCCCTCCACTATTAGGCAGATCGGAGATAAAATCCATTGCGATCGTTTCCCAAGGTTTCGAGGTAGTAGCAATGGGCTGGAGCAGTCCTGTCGGTTTGTTGTGCAACGTCTTGGATTGGGCACATACTGGGCAAGCCTCGACATATTTGCCCACCTCTTTCTTCCATTCCGGCCACCAAAACATTCTAGAACAAATCTCTACAGTTTTCCGGGACCCAGGATGGCCGGCAGTGGGGTCGTCATGGATCCATTGCAACACTTTATTTTTTACTGCTCTTGGCACCACTAGGTTTCCTTGGAAGCTCCATCTACCCAGCTCGTCCCGCTTCACGTCGAAGCCTTCATCCTTCAACTCCTGTATTTCCCCCTCGGGAAATTCAGGAACCCAATCTTCAATCTGAGTAAGGATCGCTTCTAAATGTTCTTCAAACACTTCAGGTTTCAAAATTGGTTCCACTGGTTCGGTGAGTATGGCTGGGGATTCGGCTCCTATTCGAGACAAAGCATCTGCTTTAGCGTTGCATATCCCGGGACGATATGTAATGTGCATGTTAAATCTGCTGAAGAATAGCGACCAGCGAGCATGCCGCGCACTTTTACATTTTGCACTCTTGAGGTATTCTAGATTCCGATGGTCCGTGAGTATTTCCACTGGGATTTGGGTTCCTTCCAAATAATGACGCCAGTGTGCGAGAGATTCTTTAATTGCCAGCAGCTCCTTCTCTAAGATCGAGTAATTTCTCTCCGCTGGTAACATTTTCTTTGAAAAGTAGGCCACAGGATGCAGGACTCCGGATTCATCCTTCTGGGACAAGACCCCTCCCAGCGCATGATTCGAAGCGTCTGTTTCCAAACGGAATGCCTTCCTGGGGTCAGGTTGGATTAACACAGGGGCCGAGCAGAAGAGTTTCTTCAGGTTCGTAAGTGCTTCCATTTGGGCTTCTCCCCAGATGAATTTGATGTCTTTCCGGGTCAGATCTGTTAATGGCTTCACTAGTTGCGAAAATCGTGGAATGAACCGACGATAGTAGTTAGCGAAGCCAAGAAATCTTTGTATTTCTTTCACCGTCGTAGGTACAGGCCAGTCCAAGACAGCAGATATTTTGCCCTGGTCCATTTCGATATGACCCGGTCGTAAGACATGACCCAGGTACTCCACCTCCGTAGTGTGGAATTGGCACTTTTCCAGTTTGACATATAGTTTGTTCTTCCGGAGTCTCGTAAGAACTTCCTTCACATGGTCCTGGTGCACACGGTCGTCGGGGGAATAGATGAGGAAGTCGTCCAGATAAATGGCTACGTACACTCCCAAGATATCCTTAAAAATGTCGTTGACAAAAAATTGGAAGGCCGCTGGGGCATTACACAATCCGAAAGGCATCACCAGGTATTCAAAGTGTCCGAATTTTGTCTTAAAAGCTGTTTTCCATTCATCACCTTTTCGGATTCTCACCAAATTATAAGCCCCTCTCAGATCCAACTTGGTGAAAACAGTGGCCTGCCGCACTTGATCAATCAGATCAGGGATCAGGGGCAATGGATATCTATTCTTTATGGTGATCTCGTTTAGTTCACTGTAATCCACACATGGGCGAAGCCCCCCGTCCTTCTTATTCACGAAAAAGATCGGAGCCCCAGCCGGGGATTTCGAGGTTCGAATGAAACCTTTGTTTAATGATTCTTCGACATATTCCCTAAGCACTTGCTCCTCGTGAGGTGACAAGGAATAGATCTTCCCGTGGGGAATAGGATGATCTGGAACGAGGTCAATCTCACAATCGTACGGTCTGTGGGGGGGTAGCTCCTGGGCTTCCACCGGGTTGAAGACATCAGAGAAGTCCGCGTATGCTTTCGGGATTTGGAGCAGCTGCACGTTCACCCTTGGGTCTGGCACTTCGGGAAGAGCTGGAATGGTGTCCGGCCTGTTGATTCCGCAGTCTCTACAGTACTGTGGATCAAATGTTATTGTGCGAAAACGCCAGTCAATGTGCGGGTTATGTTTCTTCAACCACTCCATCCCTACGATCAGTTGGTACCTTGGAGACCGGATGATATCAAATTCAATGGTTTCGACATGGGAGTCGATCGTCATCATCATTCCTTGAGTGTTTTCGGTCACAGCTCCAGAACTGATTATTGTTCCGTCCACTCCCCTTACAACCACTGGATTCTGTTTTTGGACCCGAGGAATCTTCAGATCGGCTGCCAGATTTTCATCCATATAATTGAAAGGAGCTCCACAGTCCACGAGTAATCGTAAGATTTTTTCTGAAATGAGGGGAAATTTTACCTCCACTTCTAGGTGGTCGCCGGATAGCGCCGCCAAATCCTCATAGGGGATTGCAGTTAAGCTCGGGTTTCTTCCCCTTTCGGAACTCGAGCGAATTCGTTTCCCGAAGTCTTGCTGTTTTTTGAGGTCCCCTCCTCCGCGCAGTCTTCTTGAGTAGCCACTTTCACGGATGCGCCGTTTCTTTCATTTTTTCGGATTAAGGGACATTCTTTTATCAAATGACCGCTCTGGCCGCAGTACATGCACAGACCCAATTTTTTGCGTCGTTCGCGTTCTTCCGAAGACAGGGGACCACGAGCACGTGATTCATAGCTCTTTTTGGGTGTGGTGGAAGTAGCTTGAGTAGGAGAGTAGTTTGGCGTCTCGCTTCTTTTGTCTGGGAATTTGGTGCGTTTAAATTCCATTCTTCTCCCCTCGTTCCTTCGGTCTTGTCTTCTCTGATCTATTTGGATCGTTAAATCTATCAACTCTCGTGTGGTAGTTGGGTGAGGGAAAACAAATTGCAATGCGTCCTTAATCTCCTCTTGTAGACCTAAAAGAAAGATCGGATACTGGGCCTCCTCTGGCCAATTCAGTTCCAACACTAATCTATTGAACTTGGTGATGTATTGAGAAAGGTCAGAGTTTCCTTGCTTCAGCGTTAGCAATTCTGTCTTCTTAGTTTGGATGGATTGTCGATGCTCAAAGATTCGGGTAAATTCCTCCATGAATTCTTCAAAATTATCTAGAAGTGGGGAACCTTGGTCAATCAGAGGGGATGCCCATGCCAAAGCATCACCGCCTAGGTTAGAAATCAAGAATAATACTTTGGCTTGATCAGTCTTGAATTGAGAAACCTTAGCGCGGTAGTGCAAGGTGCACTGCGTAATAAATGCCTTGAAATTCATTGGGTTCCCTAGGAATCTCTCTGGAGGGGTAATTTTTAAATTTACTTCTTCGGCCTCCCTTGGTCTGTTAACATCCTGTTTACTAAGTGAGGGCATGCTAGAGGTAGTTGGAGTGGGAGGCAAGCGACGGGGAGTTCTTATATTATGGACAGTCAATTGTAGTTCCGCCAAGTTCTGCTGCAGCTCATCAGTCTGCCTTCCCCTCTCTTCTAAGTTCTGCTTAATCTCCCTTAGGGTGAGTTGGATTTGTTCCAACGTGTCCTCCATCAGGTCAGGAGGGTCTTGTGGTCTTTGCCTTCTGTCAAGACTGAGTTAATGTTAGTTCAGCGATAACAGCTAGTACACCACAATCAGAATAACTATATTTAGTTTAACCTCAAAGGATACAGTTCCCTCAGAACCTGATGCAAATGACAATGACGGCGAGGACACTAACGAGTGAACTCGCCGGCACCGCCCAGAGAGGTGGAGGAGAGTGTGATGGTAATGCACCCAGCCCTGGACCAAGGTAGGACAGCAATCTGTAAGACAGAAGGGTTTTGTTTACTGCGTTGTCACGGTGGTCTAAAGTGCTAACTGTGAGGTTTGTTTTATAACCAAAAATGAATGTAACAAATAGTACCTTGACGGGGGCGGGCCGGCTCCTCAATAATGCCTCTTAATGGAACCTTGTGTTACTGATGGGTCTGAGGTGGAATTGTAGTTAAGGAGACTAATGAATAATAATAATAATAATAATAATAATAATAATAATAATAATAATAATGATGATGCCAACCCCCACAGAGCCAAACCTTCCCTCCCCACACAAGATGTTAACTTCACAGAAGGATACACAGCGTCTGAAGTGAAGAGAGGCTGCCTCACACCACCTTAATTTTTCAGGTCCTTGTTGTGGGTTCTGGCAGTTTGTACTCTAGCCCAGAAGGAGGCGCTGGATGGCTCAATGCGTGGGATGCACAGAGAAAGGGACCGTGCTGGCAGTCCGTGCGTCTGGGAGATATTGTAAGCAGGGGACACAGGCTGGCACTTCAACTAACTGGCCCTATCTAATCATCTCATCAAAATAAAAAAAATGAAGAGGGAGCCGGGAACCGCACTGGGTGAGAGAGTCACTGGAGCGTGTAAGACGCACACGCGCCTCAGGCAATTAATCTCTCTTCATTCTGACAGGAAAAGAAAAAGGTCTCTGGAGGCGATGCACAAGCCGAGTCTATGGCTCATGAAAACAAATGCACTGGGTGAGAGGAGATTAACTCCTTACTGACCCGACTCTCCCCAGAGAGTCAGTCAGCCGAGCAGCGTGGTTTTCTCGCACAGGGGCCGGGCCCGGCACCACTGCCGAGCAGAACCGCGAAAAACAAGCGGTCAGCGAGATTAAATCAAGTTCTTGAGTTCGGGGGAGCCAGGGGCTTACTTGTGTTCCAAACAGCGGCTAAATGCAATTCATGTTTTTCCTCACAGAGTAAAGTCCAACTCCGGCTGTGAGAGAGTGATGTCCTTTCAGCTTGAGCTCTCTGAGGCAAAGACATTGGCCACTTGTTGGTGTTACAATATAGAGCGTCTCAGGCACCAAGTGACATGCCCATATATGGAGCCCGGGGGGTGACCTCTGGGAATTGTAGTTTGGAATCCAATGTGTGTGTTCCTAGTATGTACAGTAGTGATTGCTAGAATTGGTGAACTCTAAGGAAATTAACCTGGCGTGCTAATAGAACGTGTGCACAAACAAAGATAACATAGAAAGGAGAAACTAACTGCTTTTAACGCTGGTCTACTGCAGAGATCCCGTGTGTGGAGGAGTGTGGGTCCTGACAGTTAGGTATGCCCAAAATAAGAAAAATCTGGTAGCTCAAGGGATAGCTGATTTACATGATTGCCTGAAGGAGAATTGTCCGGATGCAGAATTAGCTGAGAGTAGCGATATGGAACCATTTGTGGATTCCCCACATAAAATTTATGATGCAGAAAAATGTGAGGGAATGCCAACCGTCTTTGTAGATGGTTGTGCATTTCATGTGAAAAAGGATGAAACAGATGAATTAGTAGCGGGCATCGGAAATGCATGGGTGCAGGATTTCCCTGTCCCAGCGCAAGGATTCAAGTTGGGGGCACGTAGTAGCCAAGTAGCAGAATTAATGGCTGTATACAAGGCTGTGCTCACCGCTGTGGAATATAAATTGACAGATTTGGTTATTATTACTGATTCTATCTATGTTCGTAACGGGTTTGTGGAGTATCTTCCAGCCTGGAAAGCCCGGGGGATGGTATGCGCGAATAACAAACCGCTGAAGCATGCCAACCTCATAAAAGCAATAGATGATTTAGTGCAGAAAAATGGGATCACAGTGTATTGGAAGAAGACTAAAGGTCACAGTAAAGTGCCAGGTGAGGAAAAGACAGGGAATGATAAAGCTGATCTCCTGGCGACGCAGGGTGCAATAGATGGAGAGTTCATAGAGTCAGAGCACCTGTTGCAGGCAAAGGAGGTCACTGTTATCACAAGGAGTCAAACCAAGGAACAACAGACACCTGTTGTTCAGTGGGCCCGCAAAACTCCTGATCCGGACTTAATTTCTGCACAACAGAATGATGAATGTTTAGGAATTTTTTATAAATATCTGCAAGATGCAAAACAAAACCCCATTAGTGAGACAGATATCCAGAATAGTGAAGAGCTGAGGATTTTTATGAGAGATCCCAGTAAATATTCCCTCCAAGATGGTTTGCTAATAAGAACAAGCAATTCTGGGGTGACCCAATGGGTGGTCCCCAAGGAATTCCGTGGCATGATGATGGAACATGCACATAATGAAATCACGGCAGGTCATAGAGGTGCGAAAAAGACAGCTGAAATATTAGCTGAGATGGCATTTTGGCCCCACCTGTATCAAGATGTGATAATATATTGTAGGGGGTGCCTGACATGTGCACAATTTCAGCCCACAAAACCACGTCATAGAGCCCCTCTGCAGAAGAGAGGTTTGGTTCTGCCGTGGTCTGACATACAAATTGACTTTATAGGTCCAGTTGTAAAATCAGCAAGGGGGAATAAATACATGTTGACAGTCACCTGCCTATTTACAAAATGGGTGGAATGCCTGCCAGCATCCAATTGCAAAGCTGAATCAGCTGCGTTATTGCTAATAAATCATGTCTTTTCGAGATTTGGTCTTCCGGTTTCCATTGCGTCAGACAGGGGTTCCGCCTTTGTGGCTGACGTAATTAAAAGGATGTGGACAATACTAGGTGTTAAACGACAACTCCATATAGCCTATCATCCTGCCAGCAGTGGGGGGGTGGAACGGTATAACCAAACCATTGTTAGTATGTTGAGGAAATTCGTTTCAGAGACAGGCAAAGATTGGGACTTAAAGCTCCCGTTAGTTCTAATGGCAATCCGTGCTACCCCAACTGAGGCAACAAAAATGAGTCCGTTTGAGTTAATGACAGGTCGCAAACTTAGAACCCCTGCGCACCTGCTGTACAAAACAAATGAACAGACATTGGTATCAGCATCCTCCGTCTATGAGTATATAGTGGAACTAAGAAAACACCTCCAATTTGCATTCTCGTTTGCTCAGAAAAATCTGGAAAAGTCTGCTGATGTTACTAAAACTCAATATGATCTGAAAACGAGCAAAACTGAGTATGAGATTGGAGATGTGGTCTATTTATATAATTACGCAAAGAACAGAGCTCAGCATAGAAAGTTTCTACCGTCCTGGAATGGACCATATCCTATTGTTGATAAATTATCTCCCGTTGTTTACAAGGTAGTGATAAAAAAGGGTCAAACTGAGACTGAAAAATGGGTGCATGTGAATCAGATAAAGATTCGCCACCCACAATCCCAGATCAGGGAGATAGAATCACCCCAAATACAACCCGAACAAAATGGAACACCGGTGTACGATGAAGAAGAGTGAAAACCAGAAGCCGTCATAACAGGTGGTATGAATCTTTGTAAATTATGAGGAAATGGAGACTGTGGTATAGCAGGTAAAGTAATTAATTTAGGGTTGAATGATGTGAGTGGATGAACAAAGGAAATGCATGCCAAGATAGATGTAAATATGTTTTCCTTGCAGATAAAGCTGAAAGGGAAAATTTATGTGGGAACAAATCCTTAATCGTCCTTTTGTATTTCCTAGATATTAACTGGCCACTCCAACAGGTGAGGTGTCCGGAGCCACTGGAGCCACCGGAGTCACCGGAGCCAACGCCAGGCAAATTAAGGAAACCAAGAAAAGAACGACGAGGGACCTGTGAGAGAGTAGAGACTATTTGAATAGACTATTTTTCTTTAAAAAAAAAAGAGAGAGAAAAACGAACGAACATTTTGAATAATTTGTAATATTGGCCAAAAGGAAGTGATCTACAATCCCCAGTGCTGAATGTGCAGTATTTGTGTCTTCTTTTTCTCTCCTTTGGAATAAATAACTAAATAAAATAAAGGACATTGACTGGCTGTTACTGTCCAGAAACAATAATAGTAGATTTTTTTTTGAATGACATATTTCCCCATTTCAAACTTTGATTACAGACCAATGCCAACCTTTTGTGTTGGAATGGTCTGCAACTTGCAATGTTGACTTTCAATAGGATGAAGGGGTTAGGTGGAGGGTAAAATGGGGTGGACTCAATACTCTTGCATTTTAGAGGGGGCAGCATCTCCTTCTCTCTTTGATAAGAGGAATTTGTTTTCTCTACCCCAGTCTCAGCTGTAATGTGCTAAGGTTAAATATATTGGGCGCTGCATACTAATGGATGAACAGATATGGTGCACTTAGTGTACCATTGCAATAGCAGTATGATTTAAACCAATGATCATCAATCTCATTTAATTTCAGGATTTGTGTGTTTGGGGCTCAAGTCCTAAAAATAATTTGAGGGGCTGGTACACAGGACATGACATCACCAGGCATCTTCTATTTTGTGCTGAAGAGAGGGGTTTCTTTCCTCCATCTCTCCAGACTGAAAATGAAACACAAACACAAGGGGTACTTTTTTAATGTCACTGCTGCCATTCACCGTTCCTCCAGTAGGTGGCGAGCTTTGGCCTATTCCCTTGTAGTTTTATATGTAGAAAGACAAATGCTGAAGCTGGTCATGTGCACAAAAAGGGCACTTGCCTTTGTTTGAGCTTCTAGGCCGGGGGCTCGGTCTCCCCGACTAAGTCGATGGGGTGACTCCGTCATTCAAGTCCCTCCTCAACTTGAGCTCTTCCTATGAGTGGTAT